>VZTX01018958.1:703613-899244 GCA_013400915.1 Pardalotus punctatus
CTGTGTGTATATATATATATATATATATATATATATATATATATATATATATATACACATATACTATAAATTGCTTTCTTGGCAATGTTTACTCATAGGTGCTCATAGTTAGGTGTTACAGATACTATTACACATATATCAGACATATTCCACAAATAAAAATACATTTCAGAGTGACTGTCACCCACGTGCTGTTTTTAGGGGAGTCATGCTTGACTCTTCCACATGCTGCTCTGAATCTCCTTGTAGGATATGGCTGGAATTATTTCCCTAACTTGGATGCTGTGAATCTCTCTCTTGTCCCTGCTCTCCCACCCCTGTCTACGACAGTATAATATGTGCTTGTTTATAGTACTGGCTTTTAAAGCTCTTTTCACTTTACTGATGAGAAACTTGCTCCTTTCTTCGGTGGAGGTCATCATGTGATTATCCAGAAAAAAACAATTGACTAAACAAAAGTTTCCCTGTGACTTGGGGTGTTCCAAGTGGAGGATATTAGTGTAAAGAACTGCAGGCTTGATGTAATGAAAGAGTATTCCTGCAGGATTTGTTTGTCAGGGAAGGGAACTCGGTGTCTGTTGCCAAGAAACTGTCATACTTGCCTTAATTATGATTAACAGCATACACATGTATCTGAGAAGATTTTTTTTCTCATTGACTTTTGTAGAATGTCCATGTCATTGCTAAATATTATTTCACTGACATCTGCTATTGTAGTTTTTTATGAAAAGAGCTGGTCTCTGGTGCATCATCCATCTATGCAGAAAAATTATTTGCAGCACCTGCATCTATTGCCAGTTTCAAATGTCTTTCTCAGCAGATTTCTGTTCTAGGTAGAACCAAACAGCATTTATTTGTATAGCTCTGGTCAAGAGTGGAAAATAGCTTTGAACCATGAGGAATAATGCAGGTGCTGTTCATGGGCAAGGTATTTCTCAGCATATTGAGCTACTGGCTCTAAACCAACCAGAATAGTTCATAATCTGAATTGGTGAACTGCTCAGACTTGCAATGAATGCACTAAGTTTGCATTGTAGAGTTTGTTATTCTGACTTATCTCTGGGGTTTTTTTTGTTGTAAGAGGAATGTCAATAATGCATAATATATTTTTTAAAGGAAAAATATCATCTGGTCCATACATTATTTGTTTACAAAGATGCTTTCAAACACTTCTGAGATCATGGCTATTATTACAGCCAAATTAACTGTGCTATAGGTTCTTATTTTACAGTTACTTTATATTCAAAAATGATTGTATTTTCTAGGAGAAGCCAAGAGAAATCAAGTAGAAATCAGTGATGGCATATTCTAAGAGAAACTTCATGTTGAGAAATAGGCCAAGAGAATTTAAACTCACATTATTTCATAGAATCACAGAATAGTCACAGCTGGGAGGGACCTCTGGAGATCATCCAGCCCAACTCCCTGCCAAGGCAGGGTCACCTGGAGCAGGTGACACAGGAATGCATCCAGGTGGGTTTGGAATGTCTCCAGGGAGGGATATTAAGGCTATCCAGACATTTCTAAACTCATTTAATTTTCACTTTCTCATTCTCTTTATCTCATTGTGTTGTGCAGATAGAGTTATTGGTCATAGTCCTCCACAGTCAACAGTGGAGAAGTCTGTCTATTTCTTGTTAATTAAATGTTTAAGCTCTAATTGGCAACACTTGAGACAGCCAGGGAGTGTACAGAACATTCACTCACTGGGAATTGTAACGACAATTGATCCAGTCAATGGTTTGTACACCAGAAGCATTTACTTATTCACAGCTGAGTGGCTCTGAGACGGAAGGACAAGCAGAGTAGGTGCTCCCAGATACCCAGTAAGGTGCCAAAGAGTGTGGCTACCATTTGCACATCTGACTGATTTACAGTGGGAGATATGTATGTGGGCACATTTTGAGTTACAGTGTGCACCTACATTTTCAATGAAAATGGTTTTGTAAATGAATCTCAATGCAGGAGGAAAACAGAAGAGGTGTTTCACTGAGAGTGCCAAGCCAGGTCCTACGAAGCCTCTTAATGAATACTTCTGTTTGCTGGGGAGTGAGGGATGGGGGGGAGTTTCATTCAGGCTTGAGGATAGAAAACTAAATGGAAGGTAATTGGGAAAGAGAAGGGAAATTCTGCAACTGTCTTCTCTTTGGAATTACTGGGATACTGTTTTTCCTTCAGTAGTATTTACCATCTTTCTTTGTTTTGCTCCAAGTGATTTGGAAGCCAGTCTTGCACACTGTTTATCTGTCACTTCAGTTCCCTGGGAGCTAGTACAGTGTCTATGCATCATGTTCTGCAGCATTATACACTGCTCTCATGTATCCATCCTGGAGCAGTAACAAAGCCAAGCAGAGAAGCAATGGCATCTTGGCAGTGAGGCCCAAGTCGGACCTGTACTCTTGGTGCTTGTATTGCTGAACCTCTGGGCTGATGTGACCTAGGCGTCAATTCCCTGTTAGTGTGTTACAGGGGTTAACATCCATCCATGTGAGAATTCTAAGACATTTTGCCCACCAAAACTGTAACTGACTTCAGTTGCTCAAGGTTGGATTCATATCCCTAAAAATGCCGATTCTACTCAAAGCACCTGAAGCTGTGACTGCAGCAAGGCAGGCACAGCTGTCTGAGCTTCACTCTCTAAACCACAGGTAACTCCTGGCCTGCAGCTACAAAAGGGACATCTGGCTGCTGAGACCCTCTGCACCAAAAAGTGGAACAGCCCTACTCAGCCTCTTTTCCCTGAGTCACTGACCCACTCTCCTTCTCTTTAGCACCTGGGAAAGAAATGTAACCCTCAGTTGCTGGGCTCATACTTTAACCAACACACTTGGCAAATACATTTCAATTCCTCTCTTGTAATTGTGATTGTGTGCTACTTGTATATACAGGAGAGGGTCCTTGGTGATGAGATGAATGCTGAATGTTAATTTCTTTCTGCAATTTTGTTGTTCAAGGCTCTGTCACAGGTACCAATAGAAAACTAACTTCTCAAGCCACAAAATTTCCGATACGGTATTTAGACTCTGATCTGGGAGGTGACAAGGCCTGATCTTTAAAAAACTTTGTTCTCGAGGCTCCTGCTGAGCTTCATAGCACACTTCTAGATACCCCGGTGCGGGAGCTCCGGGCTCGGGGGCCGCACCCGTCAGTGGCCCAGACTCCAACTCGGCAGAACGAGACTCCTCCCTAGGGGAGGACTCCGGGGGCGGCGCCGAGGGCTGAGCTCTGCCCGCCCTTCAAGAAGATTCTGTTCAGTCGCGCATTTTCGGTTGTTTCACGTTGTACCATCCCCTCGGGCAACACTCCAGAGAGCTGGATTTGAGGGGAGTCAGTAGGTTAGAGGGAAGATGCTTGTGTCATAATCACCACCCTACCCTAGAGCACGCTGCCTAACTCGGCTTAGAGAGTCGAGAATCTGTGCCGGGGAACTAAAGCAAGCTCTCTTCTATCTGAATGGGCTCATTCTGAGTTGTATCTTGCCTTTGGCCATGGGTTATATCTGCACCTTTTACCAGCAGCACTTCAAGAAGCGGTGGGCAGGCACCTGGACAAAAATCAGCCTCTGCAGACAGATTTGTAGAGGATTGTTTGTGAATGCTGTCCAGACACTTAGCTTGGTGGGCTTTGTGAGCTGAATGAAAATGCTGAGCAAGGGTTAAAAATTTTGAGTATAGTAATGTGTATTTTAAAAAATAAAAATAAGCTCATATGAGTTTCGTGTTAGAAGCAGCCCAGTGGAGCTAGACTATGCCAATCGCTAGATTATTGATTTAAGAGCTACCTGACAGTTTTGTCAAGTAATGTTCGTTTGGGTCATATATAGAAACTATATTATTTCATTGCATAACACTATAAAAATGTTACAAAATCAAACAGAGATGGTCTTGCTGGCCCACATGTGCTTTCATAGTAGCAATAAAACGGACAGGAAATTGGTTGGTATGATTCAGATGAGGCCAGATCAGAGGCAGAAGTCCCATTGATTTCAGCAGGAAAAGGGATTGTACATGAGCAGGGGAGGGGGAAGAAAACCATGCATAATGTTGAGATCTCACCTCAGCCTGAAACAGCTGCAGGGACATGTTCTGAAGGCAGAGAGGCATTATCTTTTTCTAAGATAAGCGTATTTTACTTGTTTTATGTCTACAGACAAAAGGAAATTTAACTTGTAAAACAGATTCTTTCATCACAGTTAAGTTTTTTAGTACAAGACTAACTAGAATCTAGAATTTTAAATGTGTTGACATCGGAGAGATTTTTGTGAATTCATATGCTTAGGTGACTATGCCAGGAGAGCTGCCTGGGAGGGATTTTGTTCATTTATAGAAAGATCCTAACAATTTTAAATCTCTGAAGACTTTCAGTTAACTTGTAATCTTAAGTGTATTGCTTTTACATTCCTTCTGTTTCAGTCTGGTTAAGTATTGATCTGTGTATCCAAAATAGTAATCTTCACACATGGTACTTCTTTGTGCTGCTGTTCGGTTATCAAATCAGAGAGGGAGAGGTTTGTGGGTGTTTTGGAGGGATTTTTTTGCAAAGAAGATAAATAATCTTTAATTTTTTTGTGTGTGTGTACAGTCATAGTATACTTAAGAAGGTTTTTTAATTAATAAGGAAGATTATTTCTGTAAATTTCACATTGGAAAAAATATTAAAACCCTTACTTCTCAATAGGAAGCTTGGCTTTTCAAGAGGAAGCAAAGACTGGATTTTTCTAGTTTAAAAAAGTGTCATTGCAATTCTGTTTAACAAGTGCTATAATTCCATATTTTACCTGCCATTGCTCTAGAGATGTGAGAATCTGAGATACCATCCTGATTGCAGTGTGACTGACATAGATCTGTTCTGCTACTTTGGCAGCTGGAGTGCTACAAGTGAGCTCTCCTTCAACCTAACCAGATTTGTGTAAAGACCAAACCAAAACAACTGATTTTAGCTGAAGCTGGGACACACTTATTTTTCCTTGTGATTAAACTTACACAGTACCCCAAGCCCTAGAGCCTTTGTAGAGTACATTGTCCTGCAGGTTCCCATCTGATCTAAATTCTCCATTCAAAGATCCTTTTCTTTTGTCTCTGTGATTACTGTGGTATTTATTTCTGCTGGTGCATTCCCAAAGTGCTAAAAACTTCAGAATTACTGACAATTTTTTATTTCAAATTGGGAAAAAAATCCAAGCAAATGACAGTACTTAGCTCATTGTGTGGAGACTCTGATCTGCACTCATTTAAATCTCCTGCTGTGTGTGCTGTCCTGGGAGGTGTTGTAGCTCTGTGTTGATATGAAGATTGTGTGTGCCCGTAGAGGTCTGCGAAATCCATTCTTGTAGGTGGTGGTGGCAACTTCCAGTTCGTGGTGCCAGGATAGCAATATCAGCTACTGTAGAGGCAGAGACTGTGTACGTATGTGGCTGGACTCTAATGCGTCACCACAATTTCTTCCAGTGAGCCGCCCTTTTCTATTATCGCTCTCCTGAAAATGTGCCTGACAGGTCCTGCATGATTAATTTTGGCTGAGCTTTATTTTGCACCACTGTTAGTGTTTAAAAATAACTTCAGTTCTGAAAAGTTTTAGTGGTTTGAGAAGCATTTGCTGCACGTAGGCTTGGAGAACTGGTGTTATACTTTCAAATGTGGCAGTGAGTGACAACAGATATAAGTGATTCATTGTGTTCAGTGTATTTATATGTGTAGACTATTTGGGGTTTCTTTTTTTTAAGTATTCACTCAAAGCAGTGTAAATTTATTATTTTTTCCTGGAGTTTACCTATGTTACTTTTGTACTTCTGAGGAATTCTGTTCTGAGCTTGCAAGAGTTCAAGAAGTTACACAGTATAGACAAGACATCCTATAGCTCTGCAAAAATCTGCATATTTTTCACTATGTGAGTGCATACATTGGTTTTTTTTATATAATAATCACTGAAGTAGATGACTGAGCTCCAAGACATTCAATTGCAAATAATTTCAACCATGGTCCTTAAGTAGCAGCTCAAGTAACCTAACATGGGGATTTTTCAGTAAGAAACTAACTTGTAGCCACCATTTTAATTCAAGTTGCCTTTCTTGAAAGAAGGCTGCTTGTGGCCATATCATTGGCATTAGTCCCCCTGTCCCTGACCCAAAGCCTTTTTAAAAGCAATCTTCAGAGAAACCCATGCTACATTTAACTTTGGTATCTCTCCTGTGGGTCTCAAATTTAACCAGACATGGCCGATCTGAATATTTCCTGCATGTTAAACAGACCATTGTAAGCCTTTTCCTCCAGGCTAGATTGTTATAAATGCTGTTTATGATCCTGCTATGACAACTGTGAAGGACATGGCAAAGAATTTATCACAGGATTATTCATCCACCATCAGAATACCTAATAAGATTCTAAATGACCCAAGATGATAATAAGATCTAGCTTGTAGCAATAAGGTATTAATAAACTGTTTTTTTTCAATAAGGAATTGTCCTGGCATCATTACCCTGACATATTTGTTTTCCTTCTATTTTCCTGGTAACATAGCTCTGGTGCTTTATACAGCAAATTTATAAAACCCCATGATGTATGAAAAATACACCACATATGAAGTGGAACCCATAGGTTAAAGTCAAGAGCATTCTGTTTGCCTATGCCATAAAAGGACTAGATTTTTTAAGTCGTACATCCTAATTTTTCCATGCTCTTTCACTTTATATTTAAAAATTATATATATAAGAATACATGCCCTACATACAAGGCCATAATTCAGAGGAAGGGATTTTGTCAAAATCATAAACCCAGAAAGTGCAGGTCGAGTGATTAATGAGTGGCACTGGAACCCTGAAGTCATCCTGAGCTGGAATTACACCTGCAATCCTTATTTGCAATGTCAGACTTTAAAACCATTAGATTCCTGTGGGGGGAAAAAAAGATTCTATAATGGCATAAAAACCTTGCAATTTCTGTTGCTGTGAAAATGACAGATGAAAAATACTTGAATGTGCAACTGGTCTGATTAGACAAACAGTCTGGGACCCTTCTGAAGGAAGACCTGATGTCAGTACAACCTGTTCCTGTGCACAGCAAACCCTCTGCTCCCCGCTCACCTCCAAGTGCTGGGCTAGGGAGCTTCAGCTTCAGTGGCCACCACTGGCCCCACAGGAAAGACTCTTAATGGGAAGAAAAGACCACCTCAACATGGAGCTTCCGAGGAGGTGAGAGATGCCAAGTACAGGAAAGAGCAAACACGTAAAACTACTGTTTATCCATTAAACCTATTGAACTGGTGATAAAAAGCTACATTACTCCTTGAAAATGCAGAACTGTTGTAGCTTGTATAAATACAGGTTTGCACTGGGTGGTCTCAAACTCTTACAGGTTGGTTTTCCTCCTGCATTTATGGTAAGGAAAAGCATGAAACAGGTGGATTGTTTTGCTCAGAGCTCTGACCTGAGGCAGTGAAAGAATTTGTAATTCCTGGTCTCAGTCAGTTACTCTGCCCATCAATCTATACCATGACCAAGGCCATTTTCTTAAAAAAGCTGAAGATGGGTGTATATCTCATTATCAAACTCTTATCAGAAGTTTATTCAAGATGGAGAGAAGTGAGATTTGGTGCAGAACATCATGAATTCTAAGGTATGGAAGGGATTTGGATTATTTCAGCTCTTTGCTTTTAGTCACATTCCTGCTTGGAGAGCTGAGTGGTTGCATGTACAGCCAAGTGACCTTGCAGGCCTGGTTCATGATGAAGTAAGCTAGATGGGACATGTAACACTTGTGCCCCCTTTCCCTTTACAAACTTTCTTTGGGAACATTGGGAGATTGCTCTGCCTCGCTTCTTCATCTGAAGAAAGAAAATAAAAATATTTCCTGCCTTAAGGGAAGGTTGTGAAGACAACTACCAAATATTACAGTAATGGAAGTGCTCAGACATTACTGGAATGGAAGCCTTGTGAAAGTCTAACAAGGTCTAATTTCTGACCCAGTAGTTGGTGCTGTGCATATTGACTTCTTTCTAATGCAGCAAAAATAATCATTTGCACACCTATTTCCCATATGGAAAATGAAGATTTTGTGTTTCTATGGGTGCTGTGGGTACAAAGGGAATATATGCTGAAGTGTGCAAGTGTGAAACTAAAGGATAAATCTGAAAAGACATTTTTAATTGAAAAAGGAGTGGGATCAAGGCTTTGATCCCATTTAATTGTCTTTTCCTCACTGACCTCTGATGTTTTGTAAGTGGCTATTCACTGAAAGCTTCTGCTTTCTAACAACCCTCTTTATAGGGAATAAGAAGGTCATTAAAATAGTTGGGAAATAAGTAGAAAAATATGTTTTATGTTTTTATGTTTTTATGTTTTCAAATCATCTGGTCTGATGCAATTCAGCTTGGGTCCATCTGCAGTGGTGTATGGTGCTAATGTAAACGAGCTAGTAAGTCATAGTCACATTCATTGCTGGTGATAATTCCTTTACCTTACCAGACACACCAATACATTTAAAAACACACATCTTCAGAATTTTCCCATGATTTATGTAAACTCTGTTGACATTGTAATATGCGGGGATTGGCAGAATTTTATGGATAAGGGACTTGTGTCAGCTCTGATGAGCCCTGGAAATAGGAAGTTTAAAATTCCCTTTGCTTTGACAACTCTTGTGTGTCACCCCTTCCAGCCTGACCAGTCCCTTTGCAACTACCATTGTTCTCTGCGTAAAATGTGAGAGCATGATGCACGAGAGAAGATAGAGTGAAGAACAGGAGCAGCTCTATAAAGGATGGCTGAGGGGAGAGGGTTAAAACAAAATATTATTATCTATTAAGCTGAGAAGAGTACTTGTTGCTTTGGGGACTGGTACTACAGTGAATTGCTTGAGAAAGCTCTTCTTTTCTAGTTGGTTTTTTTTTTTTTCTTCTTCTTCTGCTATGGATGATTTCCTGGAAAAGGTGAGTACTTAAAATAGTACAATCTGGTAAAACACCTTCCTGGGTTTGGCACCTGCTTACTAGACTCCTTCAGATATGCTTGGAAAAGTGGGTATTTTACAAAAGCAGACTGTGAGAGTGCAGGGTGATCCTCAGGCTTCCAGGAAGCAGAAGTTTTCCCTTTCAGCTAAGAAATAATGTTCTGTGAAAGCTGTAGAGAGAGATAAAAGCAAACACCATCTAAGCAAGTGACCAGTTGTGAAGTTGGCTGGGACCAGCACCTCACAGCATTCCGTCAGGAATGTTTGGAACAGCCTGGGAAACAAGAATCACAGCTTCCCTGGGCCTCTCCTTTCAGGAGATGTGTCTGGCCTTACTGTTTCTCCACCTCCAGTTCCCGTTTCCCAGTCTCTCACAGGAATCCTGCTGTTCTGTCACGCACTGTGTGGAGAGCAGAATCCTCTTTCCCAGTGCTGCAGCCTCGGGGCTCAGGAGCTCCGTGCACAGCCCAGCTCTGAGCCAGGCCCTGAAGGCAGCAGCAGGAGGCTGAGGGGCTGAGGCAAGAGCCCAACCAGCAGCGTTTGAAATGGAGATAAAGAGCTGTAAATGTGGGAGGGACAGGTCAAACAGCAGATTCACCTGCCCTGCCTTGTGCATCAATCTGTCATTGATAGCCTGAAGATTTTGTAGGGTTGTGGTAAACCACAATTTTGTACTCTGGAACAGAAATTTGTTGTGGTCCCCAGTGCCTTGTGTTTTGGACTGTTTAGGCTGGTTCTCTGCTACTGTATCTCCAAGGAGTCTTCAAATGTCATTCTTAATTTTCTCTAATTCTGTGGGTCTTGTCAGCAATGCCATCACAGTAGAGAAAGTAGGCTAAAAAAGGAGAGAAGGCATGTTGATTTTTTTCCTTTAAGTTCTCAAAATAAATTAAGGAGAAATATTTATCTCTATAGTATCTCAAATCCACTGTATTTCTTTAGCTGCCTAAGTCTGCTTTCTCTGTTGTGTCCTATTTAGCTCCAGTAAATCACAAGCATATTGAGGCAAATAGTAGATACAAATCTGACAGAAAGCTGATTAGCTCTCCTGTGATTATCAGTAAGGACTATGACTCATTAAATCTCATTTCCTGAGAAAGTCTACATGAGGAGAAGAAATTATCTGGAATAAAGGTCTAAAAACCTAATTCAATCAGATTTATAAGTATTCTTGTTGTTGCTACAAAACAATCAGTGAAAACAGAGGAACGTTTTAATGACACCTTTTGAAATGGTTAATGTTTAGAGAGGGGTCTGTTTCCCTTTTATTCAAGATTCAGGCAAAATAGCTGTCCTTCTCCCAAACTAAACAGGTTGTGAGGTTTTTCACTTTTCATTTCAGATGTGGGATTACAGCTGATGTAATAAATAGATGCTTGTGTGCAATATGGCTTTCATTCAAAACCATGCTTAAAAATGAACCTGGCTCATCCAGTTTTGGGTCGGTTGTGATTGCCTCGATGCAGTATTTTCATCTCGGGATGCATGTCTTTTTGTGGTATGTTTTACATTATTTAGAGAGGAAAAGCCTCTTCCCTGATGCAGTGGAGAAGAAAGACTTTATTGATTTTAATGAGCTTTGGCTCACCCTCTGCTAGGGCAGCACTGCAAGAAGTTTTTACTTTGACAGTTTTTATCTTTGTGTAGAGATGTGTGGACACAATCTCCCATAATGTTGCATGGATGCGACAATGAAAGAGTTGGTGTGGTCTCGTGGGGTAAATTGCAGACCCCAGTCACTGCCTGACCGGCGGGGGACTCGGGCAGCTCTTTGCATCTGTAATTCCGAGTGGGATCTGAACACCTCAGCAGTTGAGCTGACTTGCCTTCATAACTAAGCTCCTGCTGTTGGCTAGGACCTCAGACTGATTGCAGCAAGCTCTGGTTTTGAACTGTTCAAAGGATTGGCTTTCTCAGATACCGTGGTGTGATGATACAGTTGATCCTGCTGGCACTAAATTATCTTGGAACAGGGAGATTAAAGTAATATAACTATTTAACAAACAGAAATGTACAGTTTAGTTTGATCTCACAAACTTGGATCAGAAATGAGCCCAAGCTGAACATTTGGGGAATAAGAGCACTGATGCCTTTCTTAACAGCTCTGAGTGTTTTCAGTGTCTACATCTGAGCTTTTAGGTATATAAAAGTGTTATTTGCTTAATTTAAATCCACTTCTTCTGGCATGAGAATGAGGAATATTGATGTTTTATCCAGATACAATTTGAAGAAGATGACATAAAAATAAATGTAGGAGACATGCTTTTCATGTGGACACCTTAGCAACTGTATGTTTGGAATTCCATTTTTGTATGTGTTCCCAGAGAGTTGAGTTTTTGTTGAAGGGTTGTTTCCCTCCACTGTAGCTGTTACCAGTTCCATCCAGCATATTACATGTCATCTGTGGGATGTGTTATTCAGGAATTAATCAAAAGCCTTAGAAAAATATGCTTCTGTTTATAACTTGAAAAAGCATTTATTAATGTGAAGATATAAGGTAGGAGTTAGAGGGGAGCAGTTGTTTATGTGGTATGAATCATACTTTTCTGTTTGGGAAATGAAAGTTATTTAGAGGTTCTGTGTGTTTGTCAATGGAATTTGCTCTGGGACTGTTTTATAATAACAAAAGAAATTCTGTGCTATGTTCAATACAAAGATGAGAAAAATTATGAATTCTTATTCTACTGGGAAGCACAGCCAAAGAAACAAAGGAGTTAGAGAAGTGTAAATGTTCCTCTGGTAATATAACCTAAAATGATGCTTCCCTATGTTAGTCAAAAATGCCATTCTTAACCCAGTGGTAGAAAAGACTTTGGAACACCATCATCAAGTAAGTTCCCTTATCTAGCACGTGTGAAAGTCTGCAGCTTTATATGACATTTTAAGTTAAAAATTAGTAAAGGATGGAAAAGTTAAAATATTATCTTGAGGATTTTGCTGGTTTGGTGGTGAGGTTGGGTTTTTTTAGATTGGAAATTGAAGCTTAATGTCTGAAAGACTGAAATGATAAAGCAATACAAAGAAATGTTTGGAAGGGTTTCAGAGTTACAATGCTGCAGCCTGAAGGAGGCTCTTTAAAATTCTAGTGTCCTCTTAACTATCTTGAGTACTTTCTGCACCTAAACTGGCATTGAGGGTTGGCACAAAGCTTTGCACAAGGGTGTTTCCAGGTGCATTTCCACCATGTTCCCCCGGTGAGGGGCAGGTACCTGCTGAGCTGAATGAAGCCACTCAGGATTCCACTCAGCTGTTTTCACTGTTTCAATTAAACTACTCCCAAAATTATTGATGCCAAACAGGTGAAAATGGCTCGTGTAGAGCCTAAAGGTAACATTACTTTGTTGAAAGGGAAATGTTGGAATTAATATAAGGCAATGAACTGGCTATTCAGGGTAGTTTGTGAAAAATTAAATTTCTACGGGTTCAGCCAAGCTGTTATGGGATCTGCAGAGGGAAAGAAAAGCTCTGGTTCTGACTTGTAAGGGTGGGGAACATGGGAGCAGGGGTTAGAGCCAGCAGCCAGACAGATGAGGAGATGAAAAAAGGGGTCAGAAGGGATGAGCCGGGGAAACTGTGGAGGTGGGTAGAAAAGTATATTGGTTGAATCACTGAAGTTTAAATTTTGGGACTCCATGTAAGTGTAGTTCACTGGAAAACTGGGAGACTCTTTTTTATTTCTGTGAATGTATCTTGGAAAAGTATAGGAAGTTTTATACAGATCACACTGGGATTATGGCAAGGAGTGATGTTAAAACAAGTAAACAACCACTCTGTTTTTTCTTAAAAGTCTGTTTGTATTTTAGCCTCATCTCTTTTGGGCTATGTAGAAGACCTTGATTTTTCTGTTTATTGGTATCTGACAACAGTATCCAAAGGTGTTGCTGGTACTTGGGGGGTAATATATAATATCATATTAGTGAACAAAAGGCTCTTGTGCTAATCCTCTGAAGGCCTCTGTTTTGGAGAAATGCTGTTGAGAGCTATATTGAAGTCTAGAGAGGTTGATCAATTGGGTGATGTGCATTACTCCATTTAATGCCCACATCACTTTGGAGCCAGAACCTTCCAGGCTGGTTCACTGCCTCAGTAGAAGCCAGTGAAATTCCTTCAGCATCAAGTAATGTGTTTAGATGCGCTTTGTTTTGCAGACACTCTATTTCTGTGTAAACTGTAGAACTTTCAGAAAAGTCTGGAAAACAGTGGACTACAAGAGAACAATCCAAAGGCGGCAGAAACATAGACCAGTGTCAGCCATGTGCAAGCAGAATATTGGTCAAAGCCTGAAGAACATGTGATGAAGGGGAAGGGGCTTCGAGTAATAACATTCGAGCATAATGAATTTACACATTATCTACAATTTACATAGACTTAGATAAGCCTGAAATCCATCAGATTACCCTGTCAAAAGCACACACTGGGTATTTTTTCCACCTAATCCTCACTGGTAGTTCAGACCCTTCAGAAGGGATAAATCAGGAGCAAAGTAAACACATAGGTTACTGAATTACCACCTCAAAACTATTCTTAAGCTAAATATGGATGTCTTGCCCATCAGTCAATCTGGCTGTCATTTTTTCCACCTCTCATTGTGCAAGAGGACTGGCTCTTTGGTGAAGTGATAATAAAATTATAACAAAGTCCAATTTTTCAAATCAAAAGCTAGAACTCTGCTTTGGGGCTCCATTTTCTTTCTAAGAGTCTAATGAGGAGGGACAGGCAATTATTATTATTTATTTCACTAATTAGCTGGATAATCATTCATTGTAAAACTCTTCAGTGTTAGAAATATGTTCCTTGTACACTTTGTTTAACAGCTTCCTTTTTATCAGACAGAACCTCTGTAAGACATCTATTATTAGTGGGGCAATGGGGGGCACTTGAAAAAAAAAAGAAGAAAATAGAAGGATAATTTTGATCTACGAAGATAATGCAACAAGAAGCAACAGTCCATAAAAACATCTCCTTTCAGTCTCTGAAGACATAATGCTTTATGATAACCATAAAATATTTTAGTGCAAAATAAATTGCTGTCCTATTCAAATCCTTAAATGTACTACAGTGGATGTCACTGAAGACATACAGCTATTTTTTCCAATACTGAGATATATTTTATCATAATTTGTAGTGTAGGTGACAACCTTGCACACATGATTGCCTTTTCTTGCTTAGTTAGCTTGCCAAGGTCAGAGTCCTTTGGCCTTTTATGGATGTAGAACTATTAGGAAATAAACAGGATAACCAAGTAGCGTAAAGACAAAACTTGTTTCCTTGACTGGTTAGTCATATACGCCTTAAAGATTTCATAGTGTTCTCAGTACGTACTTACTGGAAATTATTTCTTTTTCAATGCTATAACAAATTCTTATCACTAGTAAAACAGGTGATTTTTCTCATTTTCTTTGTATCTTTCTTTCTTATTTTTGATTAGTTATGTTTTCTCTTTTCTAGCTAATGAATGGCATGTTGGTTTTGGAGCTGCTGTGAGGAGAATGAGGAGCGGCAATTAATGGAAAATACTGCAGCTACAATTCAGCCCAGAGGTCTTGAATCAGGTAAGCACCTCAATTTCCTCATAGTGGAGTTCTTCAGATGTCATTTCACACTGTGCCACTGGTGAGGTTCTTGGGACATGCATTCTTAAGGAGCTTCTAGAATTTCATATTCACTTTTTGCATTAAAGCAGTGGAAAGGAGGGTTTATTCTAAAGTATTTTTTGTGTTGCTTCTGATGATGATTATGCTTATGTAGGACTGCAGAGAGAGTATTGGAAAACGCTAATAATGGTGACCTATTTAGCAAAGTCACTTAGGAGATACGTCCCCACCCCATAAAAGTATTTGTGTTGGCTGATTTGTTTAAAGCTGATATAAAATGTCATAGCTTATTGAATGGAATGAAAAAACCGAGTTGATAAAGTCTCTATGGAACCATAGAAATGTATAAGGCCTGGCTGGTGACATTTTGTTAAGTTCTATACAAGTGTGAAGGAAATAAATATAAAATGCATTTTACATGTTTCTTTTTAAAATACACTGAAGTTTTTGAAATAGAAAATGGATCACAATGAAACTTTACCCTCTGTCTTAAGTTGTTGGGATAAAATTGTGACTCAAAGAAAATCAATGGAGTCTTTAATGTAAGTAAAACTTCAGCCATGAATGTGCATTTGTGTATTGATCTGTGTGGTGATGATATATTTTTTTAAAAATTTTTCCGCTCTGGTTTGGAAGACCTTTTATTCCATGGTCAGTGAACACAGGTTGCTAGCATTCGATATTTTGCCAGTATCCTGAAAGGATGGCTGTAAAATTGTCTGGTAGTGTGCTTCAAATAACTGTTCCCCTAAATGAAGGATCTGATTTGAAAAGTTCAGAAATCCATAGAGATTTGATGATTTGGAAGAGCAATATTTGAGTTTGTAAATCTGTGCATTTGCATGAGCCAGCTCCTGTGAAAGACCCTTGGCAGGACAAGGATTTCCATTCTTCCTTTCCCTGTTGTCTCCAATCAGTCGTATTCACCTAAAAATGGCTTATCAAAGGTTTTTAATTGTTTTCTGTGTTACCCATATGGTGAGGGTGGTACATTTTAAATACAGTGTTAGCCAGTAGCTGGATAAGAGGCGGTTATGAGCAACCTTTTGGACTCTCAACCGTATATTACAACATCTGTAATGTATATACCCCTTATTAGACTATTTAGAAATGTGCAGTTAATATTACATGACTTTCTTGGTGTCTACATAATATGATTGACAACCCATACCATGTAAAGAAATCGTTGCCCAGAGAGATGGAGATATTTGGACTTTTACTCTCTCTTTTTAAATGTTTTCCCAGTTGTTGTTCATTGCTTGTTGGCAGTTTATTTTAGATTTTGCAAATATAAAAGCAGCTGCAGTAGTAATGTTTGGATTTTGGATTCCACAGATGCATATATTTTAATCTAAATGACAATATTTAGCAACAAAATTGCTTCATTTTAACTTCACTGCGTTTCTTAATCTGTGGGAACTATAATTTAAAAATAATGAATGCAACAGGGTGAATATATGGCTTCCATTAATTTCAAATACTGCTTTTTTCCAGCACTTTTTAATTATTTGAATATACTTCTCAATATATTTAATTGAAGTGGAAGAATCATTCAAACCTCAGACCATTTACGATTACTGGTGTATCTGTTACTTTCCTTCCAAATTACTGAACTTCAGAGTAACATTTCATTTTGAGTACCTATTTTTCCTGTGTATTAGAAAGTGCTACAATAGTTGGAAAAGAAGTTGTGAAAGATGCAGGTTTCATAAACAATGAACATCAGAGGATGGGAATTAATAAATTGCAGGTTCTGCAGGGAAACTGTGTTAAAGGCTGACTTAAACCCAAGGACATTAAGTATGAAAATTGAGTGTGCTGCATCTTGCCCTCTTCTTTTATCTTAAAACAGCACTTTCTTGGAGAAGCAGGGATCCAAAGGCTGGGAGGGTTCCTTGATTGCCCAGAACCATCAACTTTAATGTCTTCTTTTCACATCCTATGTGCAGGCACAGGGAGGGCTGTAAGGCCAGGTCTCACATTCTGTATGTTTTTATTACTGGCTTTGTGGATTTGGCAAGAAATTTTGTCTTCTCCTCATAGAATGGTGTTTTCTTCTGATGGCTGAGACTACATCTTGAGTTCCTTACTTGTTGTTAACAAAATTATTTACAAAATTTCATACTAGCACGGACTGGAGACAGAAATCATAACCTTGTTTATATCATTAAGTTTATAGGTGCTGGATGTTGAAAAAGTGAGTAGCAAAAACTGTGTAATCCTTCCAATGTTTTCCTGAATGTATCCAAAAACGACCAATAAGGAGCTGCACGTGACTCAAAGCTATGTGGTGTTTTGGTGGCAGAACTCTGATATGCTGTGCATTTTGGAGCAGTGTCTGTACCTGCGTTATGGCTTGAAACCAAGCATGAGGACTGAAAGTGAGAAAAAGAGATTTATAGATAAATATTTATTTTTTAAAAATACATTCTTGTGCACTTGTTTGTGTTCAGATACACCTGGGCCCTCATGAAGGACTAATTCAGACATTACAGTGTGTTGGTTAATAAGCATTTGAGCAAATAAACCCTACTTCCCTTGCTGTTTAAACAGAAAAAAAAAAAAAAAAAGAAAAAAAAAAAGCAAAAATATCTACTTGATTGCTATTGATTCTGGTTGGCAGCTGGTTTGCAGCATGAATACTGGCTGTCTATTCTTAGACTGTGATCCATCAGTAGAAATCAAAATAGTAATTCGGGCCAACTCTTATGGCATCTATTGGTTTTTGATGAGACCAAAACGAATGAACTTTTTAAGAGTCTCAGGGCAGCGTGACACTGACTGTAGCAGGCACTTTGTACCTGTACCAGGTTTAGCCATCCATTTAGTCAGCTTGCTCACATATTTGCCTGCCACAGCTGCAGGTGGTGAGAGAAAACAAGCCTTGGCCCAAAGTCTTCTTGCTTAAGGAGCTGTGTGCTAAGGTTTTTGCTGCTCTGCCATCTGAGCAAATTTTGTCAGCAAGGGAAGGGTAATGAGAGCTGGGAAAAGGAATGATACCTGGTGTGTTTGCTTCAAGAGCTTTACCTATAACTGACAGGTCTTTACTGTTGAATTCCTTCATTGATTTTAAGATTAGTTTTTCCATTTTTTTCAAGGTGCTGTGCACTCTGCCTTCTTTTGCATTGGCACACACACACACTCTGGCTTTTCTCTCTTCGTGTCTCAAGCTGACACACCAGCTCTTCTTATCTTTGTGCTGACTTCTCTATACCTGTGATAGTTTGGGGTTCTTTTCCTCCTGTGTGCCAGATCATTAGTTTCCCTCCATTGAAGTCCTTCTGATATCAAATCCTGTTTTGCAAGGGCACTCAGAGTTAATCTCTCACAGGAACTCTACTCCAAGAGAAGAATGTGTTTGTGGTTGAGCTTTTTAATTCCCTGTTAGTTGGTATTTTATTCCAGAACTATGTCTTCCTGTGGTTGTAAGTCTATGATTTATCTCCAAACAAGTGCAGCTGCTGCTGACAGCCAGTAAGGCACTGAGTGAATCCAGTACTAAAGTTTTTGCTCAGTTTCCATTACAGGTACTAAGAAAATCTCCCAATTTGGAGTTTAAATAGGCAAATAAACCATGAAGAAGCTGGCTTGTGTACATAAAGAAACACTTCAGGGTGGGGACTAGTTCATGTAGAGGATGTCTGACCAAAATGATTTCCCATAGGGAAAGAGTAAATGCTAATTATCCATCTTGGTGGGCCAGTTTTTCCTTTTGTGTTCCCCAGGCTCCACTGCAGGCAACTGTTACATAGGATCCATGGTGTGGCTCTCTTTTCTGAGAGCTGGCAAGGCTTCTAAGATGACAAGAATGCAGTAGTTCATATCACTCCCAGTCATCATAGAAGCACAAACTGGCCTGGGTTGGAAGGGACATAAAAGGTCATCTAGGTCCACCCCCTGTCACAGCCAGGGACACCTTCCACTATCTCAGGTTGCTCCAAGCCCCACCCAACCTGGCCTTTAGCACTTCCAGGGATGGGGCAGCCACAGCTTCTCTGTGCAACCTGTGCCAGGGCTTCAGCACCCTCACAGGGAAGAATTTCTTCTCCATATCTAATCTAAACCTGTGTCAGTTTGAAGCCACTCCCCCTTATCCTGTCACTCCATGCTCTTGTAAATAGTCTCTCTCCATCTGTCCTGTAGGATCTCTGCAGGTACTGGAAGGCTGCAATCAGGTTGCCCCCAGATTTTGAGCTGTGCTCAAAAGGTTCAGCCCGTGTTTGGCTGAAACAACCAGGAGCTCGAGGGATTTACCCAGATTGTCTTAACTGGATACCCAGCAATCACTCCAGCTGGAGATTATATATGTAAAATTACAGGCACTGGCATTGTCAGAAGCTTGTGTAGGTATAAGAATTGTTCATTTGTATGAAATCCCAGGCCAGCTACTGAGATTTTGCCTTCGATGTCTTCAGAACATTCCAGCCAATTTACAGGCAGCTGTGTGGTTATTTGCAGGCTCAGGGCCTCAAAGCTGAGGAACCCAATAAATAAGAAATGTGTATAACTAAATATAGCACCTCTACTTAATCATTTCATTCCCTTCCACCTGCTTCCAAAGAACAAAGTTTCAGGCAAAAATCCCTCATGTCAAGTTTCATCTCTGTTCCCATATTTCTGAGTGAATTGCTGCTCCCCACTGCCCCTCCCAACAGGAGTTCACAGAAGTGCAGCAAGACCTTATTATTCTGTTTATGATAGGATGGTCTATTCCAGTCCGATGCAGTCCATAGTAAATCCATCTACAGAATTAATTCTGGGCTTGTGAAGAAGAGATGCAAGTAAAAGCTGTAATGATTTACAGTTTGAAGATGCAGCTGATATGAAAATAAACATTGAATCAGTTTCTTCTATATGTCTTACTTCCATTAGAATAATGACAGTAGGTGACATTTTTCACTTTTTAATTGGTGTTTTGCTGATTTTATCAGAATTTCTGCTGATCAAAGCAAACTGGCTATTTATTTATTTTGCAGTGATGCTAACTAATCAGTGGAAGTTTAATGTACTGTAATGAATTTTAAATATCCTCCTAGTCATTACAAGTGTGTGAATCTAGACTCTTTCTCATAACAGTTTGAATAATTAATTACTTGAATAGCAAAAAAAGGTAACATTTAATATAATAACATTTTCTTTGAAATATTTCACTGCATGTTTTATAGCAGCATCTCAAATTAGCAAAGGATAATTCTGACCAATATATCATCCTTGCACACACACAGCTCACTTAACCTAATTCTGACTGCATTGGGTTACACTGATAGTAAATACCTTAATTAGTAGTTTATTTCAGTAGTTTGTTAAATGATGGTTTTTATATTATTTATACTTCAATGTCTTTGTTTTAGTTGGTTTCTCTTATGTTATTTATCTATACAGGTTTTTTAAAAATCGATGACATGCTTCATGTCACAGTATTTTTTCCTACCAATCGTGGCATGCCACAAATTGTCCTCATGAGTATAAAAGGGAATTTTTTTTAAAAAAGAGTTATAGAAAAATTCATGTAGTTTGTTAACTTCCGGATACAATTCTTCCCATGTCGCTCTTGCACAGGAGAGAACTTCAGCATTTGTTCAAGTGTTTCGGACTAGCGCATATTCCCAGAATTAGAGCACTGATCTTTGAGGACTTAAAGCCAAGCTGAAAAGACTTTGGTTTCAGTTTACTTTTCCTGCACATCTGTGGTCAGGCCCTGGTACACTTTTTGACATTGTGTGTTTCCACACTTTGCTCTGAACTAGACTGCATTCCAATATCTTGGTAACTGAATGTGAAATGTCGGATGAATGCCTGGGATTTCATGTGTTTGGGTTTCTGGGTTTTATTTGAGGCAAGACAGACAAAAAACCCTTCCTCATTCTTCCCGTTGTGCTAAGAGTGAGTCTGGTTCTGGACTCAAGAGAGGCATATTCAATTCTCAGAATGCTGGGGTTTTAGAAGGAACTTGATGTCATTTTAGCTGCAGTGCATATGTTGTTTTAATATGCCCTTTTTCAGTGGGATGGATGGAATGACATAGATCAGTCCCTCATCCTTCGGGCTCAGGATCGATGATGTGTTGTGCCTGTGCAAGGAAAGCCAAGTGCAGTCAGCCAGTCCAAGCAGAGCTGGTTTACAGTGCCCCTGCAAGGCGGGAGCACTGTGAGGGGTCTTAAAGAGAGAACAAAATTTGGGTTATTGTAAAATGAAAGAATCAATAGGAGATAGGTGCTGCTCAAAAGAAATATTTTGGGTGTATTATCAAACACTCTTCAAAGCTATGAGAATCTTTCTTCTAAAGCACTAGATCAGATGTAGACCCTGTGTATAGGGAGTAGAGGGGGTTTTTTACTTGTCTGTTTGGATCATTTTCAGTGTCCAAATAAGAGATTTTAACCTTCCCTGAGAACATCTGAATGGGAAACTGTAGACAGATTTCAAAGTGCAAAGTGTAAATACTTAAATTTCAGCTAAAGTAAAAATTCTCTAAGGCTTATTTTATTTATTTTTTAAATTTTGGCCTCTTAGAAGTATGTGGAAGCAATTCATGAATTTTGAGGGGTTTTTTTGCAATGATGTTTTAATAAACAGTAATGTTTTAATAAAAATAATTATAAAGTAATGAGTTGGCTGCTATGTCAGTGATTAGATTCTGAACTTGCTTGTTAAAATTCATCTCTCACTGTCTAAAACTGTAAAATAAAGACAATTTAAAATGAAGAGTAAAATAGTGTAACAGAAAGCATCCAAGCTCATGCAGAATTTGTATCTTCCACTGAGACAATGTTGAGAGAGTTCACCTAATCCAAGGAAGTTTTACGTCTAGTTTGAGAAATAAATTTAATTGGTCTGCAACTATTCTGGATTTGAATGAAATTAGAACATAAATATCAAATTAACTTACAGCAGATAGTTGCTGTCTGTCTTGGACCATTTAAGATACTTAGACAGGAGTGGTTGGTTGGTCTTTCGAGGAGCCTGGAAAGGCTTTTCCGTGCACACGCGGGAGGTATCCAGCCCCGGGCTGAAGGTGCGCGGTGACTGCGCCTGGTGCCTGCTGTGCCTCTGGGGCTGCTTCTGCTCTCTGCAGCGGACACTGAGCACCCCAGGGCGGGATTGTTCTGGGCCCCTTCGGATCTGAGGGACAAGTGGCTTTCCCACACTTACTGTAACAATGGTAGAAAACCAGCAGAGCTTCTCCCATTATAAAAAGTAATGGACAGATGACTATGTGTAAGATGGTTTAATTTTTATTTATGTCCGGAATATGCTGAGTTCTACCTTTGCTACCACAGCAAAATTGATATAAATACTCCCAAAATAATCCTAATAAATTTACTTGAGGGAATTATATAAAAAGATAAGTTAAAGGAAAAACACTGATGTGTTGTGATTTTATTTGTTGTCTGTTGCTTCTTGTAGTGCATTTAACATGTAAAAAAGACAGAGCTGCAATTTGTGGAATGAGACTGATTTTGTACCAAAATTTTTCCTTACTTATCAGTAGCTATGCTGGAATCATCTGGTCTGTTGGGGTTTGGTAGCTTGAGGAATTAATGAATATTCATCCCTTTTCCCTGGGTACAAAGTAAAATAACTAGTAATTAGTATAATATTTAATACTCCTATTCAAAATAAATAAATCTTTTGTGAAAAAAAATCTAATTATTATAATGTAGCAACTTCTGCGTGTGTAACTGAAATTGGATGTGCTGTTTTGAAAATGCTTTTAAGCCCTCATTTACATGTTTCCAGATCAGTTAATTATTCCCCTTGTATGCATAAAACAGAACTCTGGATTGTACTTGCATATATTATTCATTTTGCTATCTATCTTCTAAGTTTAGCTGATTCTAATATTTTAATTTTACATTATTATTATACCAGTGATATTTGTCTTCTGATATGAAAATTATTCTTGTCTGCACTTAGTTTTATGCTCATTTTTAAATGAAGTGGCTTACATGGTAGTAAGTTTGACTAGTACAACTTGGGTCTTGTGTTTTGCTTATTCTAATCAGTCACATTGTGAGTTTCTGAGGAAGGGGACAGTCTCCCATGGGGACCTTGGCTTTTGCCAGTGAGGTCATGAGCCAGAGAAAAATGTAACAGATAAACTGAAGGGCAGGAGCCTTGAATCTGGTCACCAGTCAGAGCTTGGGAGTTGTTCTAATAAGGCCTGACTCAAAGCTTGCTGGAATCTGCAGAAGCATTGTGGTTGCTTTTAATGAGACCTTTTGTGTTTATCTTAACATTGCTGAATTTAGGATTTCCCTGGTATCCATTTAGGTTGTCATTGCCGCAGTCACTAGATCAAGGCCATGGGGAGTTGTTTGACACCAGTGAGCCCCACGGGAGCTGTACAATTCTGTTGTGGGCACTGGTATGTACAAACCAAGGGCTCGTGTACACCACCACCGCTGGGGCTGCTCTCTCTCCATCAGAAAGACGTGAAGTGGGGCAATCTCTGTGTCAGTATGCTTGCAAGTCCATGTGTGGCAGTCACACAGATGCATAGCTTGGAAATCATTGTTGCCTTCTGACTTAACAAATTAGTAATTTCCTCTTCCATTTAGTACTGATTTCCTTCCCCAAGAAGGAAATCTCAAAGGTGCAGGACAGGCTGTCCCTGTGTGCCAAGAAATGAGCCCTGCATGCTCTGACTGCTGTTGTGGTGCCTCCTGGTGTGAGAGAGGGAAGCTGAGGGTTCTGCCACCTACATCCCAATCTTGATGAGATAATAAACAGAAATAGCTCCTTACTAATTTAATCTTTCTTTGATTTGTTTTATGTGTCTCTTGTGTCTCAGAAAGAAACTTGAGCAAAACTTACCTTGTAGACATTAAGGGTTTTACTAACCCTGCCATGTCACATATTTTTCTTTCTTTTTGGGGGGGCATTAGAATTTTCAGTTGGCTTTGGTTAGGTGGTAGGGCTTTGGCTAGAGCTGACAGCCATGGAGCATGAGAAACAGTGAGGTACCGAGTGCTCCTGTTACATAGAAGTTTAAGGTTAAGGATGTCTGAAACGATGACATAAAATCTGTGCAGGATTCAGGACGGGCTGTGTAATACAGAGTGGTAAATGCCAGGGAGGAGCTCAGAAGCAAAGACAACAAAGTTGCTGGTTTAAAATGAGATTAAAGTACCACAGCATTTTATGGACACACACAGGGGAAGGGTTTAAAGGACGCTGATCAAACAGGAAATTGTATTTAATAGACATGGAAGAGTCTGTGCAGGCCCCTCCTCTCAGAGCCATGTGTCAGGCTTTGCCACAGGCTGGCAGATCTTACCAACTTTTGCTCTTGGCTCATGTTTTCGAGGCTGTCACATCAACTGTCATGACTTTGTGTTTAAGTGAAATAGCAAATTGAAAGGAAGGAGCATGAAGGATGTGCCACCCTGCTGTTTTTCATGTGCTGGCCCAGAGCCCTGCCTGCATACAAGGAGCTAAAGGATTGCAGGGGGGTAAGACAGGCTTATTCATAACAGTAAATTTGAGAAACCCTTTTTCTTTCACTTCAGTGCTGAAAGGACTGAAGGCCAGTTCTCTGTGTGAATAGTTTGAAACTCTTTGTTTTAGTTGTATTGCACTGTACATTTTGCTTCAGGTGCTGTGAACTTTGGTATCAGTAAGTTGTAACTGAACTGAAGGTAATATAATGCTTTAGATAGTCCTGGAACATTAAGAATTTTTGGGCAGTATTGTCAAAACAAACTTCTTTTATTCTTATTTAGGATCTGTAAGTAGGTGATTCTTGGTAATTTGTTTTTCATTGTTTTACTTTGATCTTTCTTAATTCCTTTTAAAATTTGCTTTGAAGTATATTAATGAAAAAAGTATAAAGACTGCAATAACTAACACAGGCCCTTGGGGTAGGAACATGCCTATTCAGTTTTTTAAACCTCTGTGAATATTTACAATGCTGCAGGAAGAATTATTGATGGTAATATTATAAATTGTTTTCTAATAAATATATATGGAAAGGTTTTGCTAGAAAGGCTGAAGAAACAGGAGCAACAAAAATGAACGGGCTTAGAAGGTGATGTTATAAAACCTTCCTACAAAGCATTTTATTGAGTGGAAGGTAAGAGAATTTATTTTGCTTCTTCCAGGTAGGATAGAACTATAGTTAGGGACAAATAAATTTTGACTTCTAACATTTAAGTTCCTCCAGTTGTCCTTCATCTCAGCTCTGTTCCTGCCTCTGTTGTGTCAGAGGTATAGTGGTAAATTAAAAAAGGTGATTCAACTTGTTTGTGTTCATCATCTCTAAGTTAATAAACACTGTATCACTGAGGTCAGAAGTCAGTGGACTCCTTTTTTCCCTCTTGTGCCATAACCTTGGCTACAGCACCAGGACATTGCTCCTCTCATGACTTAGCAGTCACTGGCCAGCAGTTCCCTAGAAATCATAGAATGGTTTGGATTGGAGGGAACCTTAGAGATCATCTCATTCCACTCCCCCTGCCATGGGCAGGGACACCTTCCACTAGACCAGATTGCTCCAACCCTAGTCCAGCCGAGCCTTGGACACTTCCAGGGATGGGGCAGCCACAGCTTCTCTGGGCCCCTCTTTTGAAGCCCTTTTAGGCACCAGAAGGAGCTTTAAGGTCTCCCTGGAGCCTTCTCTTCTCCAGCCTGAACAGCCCCAGCTCTCTCATCCTGTCTTCACGGCAGAACTGCTCCAGCTCTTGGATCATCTTCATGGCCTCCTCTAGAGTGGCTGAGTCCCTGTCCTTGCGGGCTGGCTGTCCCAGAGCTGGTGCAGCACTGCAGGGGGGTCTGACAAGGGCCACTCACAAGGGGATGGACCAATAGGGACAATGCCCTCCCTTGACCTGCTGGCCACACTCCTTTGGATGCAGCCCAGGGCACAGCTGATTTCTTTATGCTGCTGGGTCAGGACAAGGTTGTCACCCACTAGCATGCCCCGAGTTCTTCTTGGGGCTGCTCTCCCTGCATCCCCCATCAGCCTCTGTTTGTGCTTGGGACGGCCCTGACTGGGCGCAGACCCTTGCACTTGACATTGCTGTACTCGAGGTTGTTTGCAGAGGTCACCTCTCACTCGTGTTCAAATCTGCTTCACCAGCTGACCTGATTCACCAGCTTTTTTTCTTCTTGTGAGTGATAAGAAATTGCAGTAAATTATTAAGTAAGGAAGACATATTTTATTCTGCTGATACTTTGGCATGTGTACCATTTCTCATTTTAACAACATAATTAGATTGCGTTTCACAAAATGTATTGTTGAGATGAATATATTTATTTTAAATGCTTCAATTTTATTAAACATATTTTGAAAGGGAACATTTCTGTGAAAAACAATCACACTAGATGTGGTATTTTTTATAACTGCTTTACATTTGTCATGTATATCTGTTTTTCACAGGGGCAGGCCAAGATTTATCAGTAAGTTTCTGTGTTTAAAAAATGTTAGCATTTTATGTAGGAAGCCCATTGCAATCTCCAGAGTTTTACCTCCTTCCCATCAGAGAGGAAAAATTTTAAGGAAATACAAACCAAAACAAAATATTTGACATTAAGAATTTTTTTTAAATTTCCACATTCTCTTTGGCCTTTTAGGGGATGATGCACATTAGTAAGAAATAAGAAACTGTGCAATGCAATGTATCAAGCATTCTTTGAGCTTCAATATTTCAGAAAGCTTCTCTAGAAATAGGAACTGTTTGCTATTTCCACTTGTGCCATAAGACTGGGGTATCTTACTGCACTTGCTTGTGGTGTATTTTTTCAGCTGTTTATTTCCTGAGAAGCCCAAGGGGCCTTGAGGCACCTATTCCTCTGTTTTGAAGTAGCCACTTCCTTGAAAAATCAGTTTGAGGTGAGTGCCCTTACATCTCCAGAGAATTCTGGTGGAACTTTCCTGATATACTTTGGGTGGCATATTAAATTAAATTGAAATTAATGTCCCATTGGAATATGTCAACTATTAGGTCATCTGTGGATGTTTTAACATCAGTGAAGCCACATATTTCTGACTTCTGCTTCTATGAATCCAAACCTTTCACACCAGGGAATTGGCAATGCTGCCTGAGATAGTTCCATAAAAACAGCTCAGGTGTTCAGTAATGTAGAGAGCAAAAGCCTTTGGGAATCATTTTGCTGCTGGGCATGATTGCAAACCTTTCCCTTTTCCTTCCAAACACCCACTAGTCGGGTAACTGAGATGTGCTATTATTGATCTGCAGAGCTACCACTGGTCTAGTCACTTGTCATACAAAATGTGTCAAAATTTGCACATCAATTGCAGCAGTTACTTCAAAAATCATACTTCTCTATGAAAATAAAACAGAAAATCACACGCCACTTAAACACCTCAGCAATAATTCTCTTGCTTCAGGCACCTGAGCTGTAATAAATGTTGGCATTTTCATTCCAAACCTTTTTTTTTTTTTTTTTTTTTTGAGAAATTTAAAAGAGCACTGTCAGTTCATGCCATTTTGAAACAACCATAGCATGCATGAATGGGACAGAAAGCTGGTAATTAGGCCAGTCAGCTGCCCAATGTTTGCTTTCTTCTTGCATTTGCCATCCTGCTTCTCTTCTCTGCTCTGTTACTGTAATTTTGCAGGGTACAGCAGGGTTTTTTCTCAGTTGCATACATAGAATTCTTCTAGCAAACTGCTTTGGCATGAATATGTTGTGTCTCGCTCCACATCCCAATCCAAATCAATATATGAATTTTTCTTGTTTGGAGATAAATAAAATAAATCAGTAATATAACTGGTCCTGTTGAAATTCACTGTTCAGCAATATGAATTTCAGGGTGAACTCACCCATTTCTTCCTGAAAATTTCTAGCTTAAATATCTTGCTCTAAAGATGTCTATATTTTTTCACCATCTAAAATTACTTTGGTGGGACACAGAAAATTTCATTTCAAAGAGAACTTAGTTTAAATTCTTAAATAGAACAAGTTTTATATTATTTTTTCTTCTAAGGTATGGGGTAACTTTAAAAATCTTCCAATATTTTGTATTTATTTTAGATCAATGTTGCATCAGCACCATAAAAATACTTCTTTTCTTTTTCATTTATAATTACCAGCTTTTCAGGGCTCCAGACATGTCTCAGAGGAACTATTTTGACTGCTAGGTAGCTGGAATACTAGATAAAACACAAAATATAAGTGAAATATTTGCGCAGAAAAGTATTGTTGGTGTGCACCTTACAAATCAAAAGGAAGGCTCTTGAGTCTTATTGTAATTAGAGATCAGTGAAGTGGTTGTTTTATTAGCAATGCAGATTTTCTTGGAATAACTAATTTTGTTCTACATTTATTGAACCGAAGTCGAGCTAATCCTACTGAAAAATGTTTTGAATGCAGTAGTGGTCCAACCCGTCACCTGGTAGAAAAGCCTTGCTGAGAGCAATGGGTTGCATTTGTGACAGGCAAAAGATTTCCACTGCGGTGGTAACACTGAGTTACGTAAATAAGACTGCAGAATGTGGATGGAGGATGCATCCTGACTGGAGCAGAGAGCTTCTCCCCTGCTTGTTGGCTCCGCTGTCCCATCTTCAGACCTCAGCCAGGGACTCCGCATCACTGAGCTGCTGTGGGATACAATTCTGTCCCTTTCTTCTTCCTCACCTCTTAGGGGTGTTTTGTTTCTTTTTTCCTCCAGAAAGGAAGCCAGTAAAGTCTGTCCAGGTGTGGTCCCCTCTTTCACTTGTTACGCTCCTGAACTTTGGCAGAGGTGCTTTATCAATTCTTGGGGGAAGTAAAAAGGGATCAGGAAGCCCAAATGCTCGAAGCTGCATGCACAGACATAACTTGTGAGACTAAATCACCTGTGTGCAATTGGGGTAATTTCATGGGAAATTGTCTGCTAAACAATTTTCAAAAGTTGGGTCTGTACCAAGCAATTCATATGGTAAATCTCTTTGGGCTTTCACCTTAATATATTTAGCCAGCTTAATGTTTAAACAATGCTTTTATTAAGTGAAAAAAAATCTTGTCTGTTCATGGGATTGTACAGCCTGTGCTTTCTGAATGCAGAGCTCTAGGTGTCAGCAGGAATTCCCTCAAGTGGGCTTGATTCATGGGATCAGGGAGTGACCTTGGAAGAGCATCTGAGAGTCCCAGTTATTGCCACAATTCTTCTCACAAAATATACAGTACTACACAGTAGTTTCCTATCACAGCTCTGTAATATTATCCTTTACTTGCCCAGTTCAGTTGGGTGAGCTTTTCTCCTACCATGGAAACACATTTTCTGATACCTTAGTATGTGTGGCTGTCCTGCTGTCTTGGGACAGAGAAATTCCCATTTTAGTGTGTCCGTGCTAAAACACAATCTGAATGCAATGTACTAAAATACAGAGGGCAAAACCAGCAAGACCCCCTTACTGAGTTCATGGAGATAAGGCCTCTGTTAGCATTCACTGTTTATCTCAATAGACTTACACCACCCTCCCCAAAAGTGTCTGTTAAATCTTAGTTCTTTTTCTGAGTGGCAGCTTTCACTGAGTGATGCAACTCCCATCACAATAGAACTCTAAATGGGATAGCCACAGTCCTTTGCCTCTCGACTAACGGCAAAATTCTAAGCAAGAGTCTCTCGTGACTTGGCTGCAGAGGTGAACGTGCACAGAGCTGGCTCTGAGAACTGGCTGTGTATGGAGAGAGAACTCGAATATCCAGATGCCATGCTGGTAGAAGATGAGTTTGTTGTGGAAACGATGCCATTACAGAACTTACTAGGAAGGGGGATGGTTGCTGCTTTCTTGATGGTGTGCCCCACCTTGGCTCACTGAACTGCATATGAAATGCCCCGTGGGCAGGCCCATACTGCATTCCAGCTGTGCCGTTTTCTGGTTTTATCATCTGTGCTCTGAAACTGAATTATCAGACCTGGTGTGCTTGTAAGAATCTGGTCTTCTCAACATTCTTTTTCAGTCTTTCTGTTGCTTGGCTGACCTTGTTTTTATGTTAGTGGGGTTATTGATGGGAGTAGCCAATGAAATGGGTAGTGAACATGGGAAGCATTTTCAGATTGAGTTATTAAACTCCTGCCAGAGCTTGCATTTATTATAATTATCACAAAACTGTTATGTGGCCCCATAAACTTGCATGGTGATTTATAAACTTAGGCTTAAATTTTGCTAATGCATACATGCAATTTTTTTACTCCTAAGAAGGAAGTTATACCTATGCTTCCTATAGTTAGGGTCGGTTCCTACATTCGGAAGATATTTATTTAAACTGGAATGTGGCTCTGGGAATAAAACCCAAATTAGCTTGCTTACATTTCTAAAGTCTCAGTGAAGTTTACTTGCAAAACTAGTATAGGTCAAATCCTGCAGGGCTCTGAATCCTTTTCCTAATTTTCAGTACCACTGGGGGGAAAAAGAAGGTAGTCATCATCTTGCACAGTGGATTTTAAAGCATGAAATACAAAATGGGCCTACAGAAACCCCTTTCCTGTTTTCTTAGCATGTTAGCCAGGAGCAATAGCAACAGAAGGTCTCTACCTTGTAGTGGCAGATGGTTGGATGCTACATCTCTGTATTGTTTAAAATTCTTGCAGCTTTTCCAGCTTCTAGAGTTCATCTAAAACAGCTTTTAGTAGCCTAATATGATTTAGATCTTGATTAAATTTGATTTACAGTTACAGTTTTATTCATTCATTAAATTAGTTTTATGTTCTTAACTTAAATCCTTGAGTTTGTAGACCTGTTTTCTCAAGGCCATGACCTGGGCTGGAGGTGGAGGAGACTGACTGTGGTTATCAGGTGTCCAAGCTGCCTGTGCCCAGCTGAGAGTCTAAATGTAGTGGGGAAATTGGGTTAACAAGGAGTGAGAGCCTCATTAGTTGCTCTCCTCCCTCCTTGAAGCACAGGAGTCCTGGTTTTGGCAAATGCACTAATACTGAGTGCTGAATGAGTTCCTCAGCTCTGCTTACCGGCACACCAACAATTCAACAGACTGAAGTGCAAATAACATTCTAAGCACTGCTTTAGAACCTCTGTCCTGTCTGCACCCAGCACCAGGTGTCTGAGGTAAGATGGTGTTTGAAATATGCTTGAATCATCCACAGTCTTGGACTAAATGCCAGACATCAATACAGGAACCATATCCCACATCTGGATCCTTCCCAACAGAATAAAAGCAGAGCAGGGTAAAAGGAGACCAATTGAAGCTACGACTTTGAATAAGCCGACCTGAACCACGTTCACTTTTCTTGCAAGGGCACTTTTACCTTCAGGGATAGCCATGAGCCAATGTCTCTTTTCTGGAGAAGGATAAAATGCTCTCGATTTTGCAGTTTATTGCAGCTTGAGGAGCACAGTAAGTTGCCTAGAATGGTTTTGACTACACCATGCCAAAATAATTTGTGTCTTCTGAGAAGGATATGGTTTTATTGAACTTGTTTTTCAAACTCTACTTGGAAAGATTATTTATATTTATGAGAGGCTCTGCTTAAATCATACAAAGGGAATTTTCAGGAAAATAGCTACATAAATCTTAGGAAATGCAAAACTAACAGACATATGAAGGATTTGTATTTAGAAAAGAATCTCCCAGTGGGTTGTTCTCAGCAGAAAATGAAAAGGTCTTTTTTGCATTCAGTTGAACTATTAGTGTATTTTTTGCTGATATAAGCAGTTGTACAGGTACGACCACTGTCACAGTCCCAGATCTCAGTGCTGCAAATTAGCAAGGTTTTAACTTTGCTCCAAATATCATGCTAGCTCATTTTCATTATGAAAAAGGTGGGGGGAGGAGAATGGGACAAAGTACCTATTGGCAAAGCACATTATAATTGTTTAAGCAGGCCCCACAAGTCATGCATTTCAATTATTTGTTCAAAGCTGTCTGCAATTAAGTGTTGCAAACAGGGTTTTTGAATGCAAAGTCAGACAATTAAAATGTTTCATGAGTGCTTTAGAGAGAGAAGCTCTGAATTAGCACTTTGAATACTCGAGACCTCTTGTTTCCTAATCTCCTTTCCCTTTTACTCTGTGGAAGAGAGAGATGTATATTTTTCCCAGAATTTTTTTTCTTTAGACCAGGCTGATCCTAGGAAAGATTGAATCATCCTGGTCTTTGATTTGTACATTTGAATGTCTTTTGCTCCTTGAGAGATCATCCTTTTTGCCTCATAATGGTCCAGGTGCAAAAAAAATTACTTTGCCCAGGTCTGGCTTGTTCTCAAAGGGGGGTTGTAAATCACTTTGAGCTTCTCTCCCTCTTGTTTAAACACCCAACACACACACAAACACACACCACCCCCCAAATCTCTTCCTTCCCCTTTGAAGAGGCAGAACTGTTTTAGCTGGTGATTTGTGGCACTGCAAGTGCAGTCTCTGTGCTGGATAAGCTGACAGACAAGATGTGGGAGCAGGGATGTGTTGGCCTGAACAGAGTTCTGTGGATGGTGGTGGAAATCAGCTCCCAGCTGCTCCCAGGGAAAGGACAAGCTTCTTTCTCTTTAACAGTGAGAAAAAAATTTAACTTCAGTTCTGTGTTTCCTTACTCCTCACAGGAGAACGGTGCTGCTCAGGGTTGGGGTTTTCCTCACTAATGCCATTTGAATGCTGGTTGTTTGTATTTAGAACTCATAGTTTGGGAGTTTTTCGGGGTGGTGGGGCATTTCATTGTTTTATTTTTTCCCTGCTTTATATGCTCGGAAGTCCACAACCTCAAGGCATTTGACTGTCTTTCCCCTTTTACTCCCCTGGTAGTGTCTGTCATGGAACAATTTTTAATTATTAAACCTTTTTGATGCAAAGAAGAGCAAACTGCTGCATAGTTTTGGGTTGTATAGTTAAAGATGCTGACCTGTATCAATTTTAAATAACACATCTGGGTATTGAACTGCAAAAGAAAACGTCAGGTTAACTAATTACTGTCAGAAAAGCGAAGACCACACGGCTTGTGGTATGACATGCAAATTCAATTGCCATTGATCTTTTCTGGGATTTGATGATTATTATCTAGTAGCCTATTTTTTGTGACCCTGTAATCTGTGTTCTGCATTGCTGGAGTGGAAACTGAGAGTACATAGCAAGATTTGCTACTGTTAAGGCTGAGCGATGAAGTTTATTCTGCTGCTTAGGGTCCTGGGGTAAACAAAGCAGAGGGAGAGAAAGGAAGAGCAGGGTTGCAGTGGGGTTGCCAAGGCAGAGCAAGCGCTGCTGTTGCAGTTGTCTCTGTCTGCTCTTTGCTTTGAGTGTGGGGGCGTCCCACTGCATCAGTGCTGGCTCAGGTGGGGACTTTCCCTTTCAAGAAAGGGCAATGTAAGGCACACGGTGAGATGGGACAGAAAACATTGCTTATCCTGAGGATGTCACTGTGTTCATGGTCTTGGCTTTGTTGGGTTGAGCTTTCTTTTCTTTCTTTTCTTGTTTTTGGATTGAGGGGTTTTTCCCCAGTTAACTACCAATCAATTCCTAGAATAGTGAATTAGGGATTTTTGCTGGAAATTAAGCAATCCAGTCACTATATCTTGCTTAGACTGGCTATTGTGGAAGTATTAAATCTTCTTGGGTATTGCTGAGAACAGCTGTGATTTCCTCCTGAATGGTGTATGTTTAAAAACAGATAGAAATCATGGAGGGAAACCAAAGATATCTATTATTTACCTTGAAGGGAATTACTATTTTTTGCTGGAATACTTGCACTCAACATCATTCTCAGCTACCCAACACTTTGTGTTTTCTTTAATGCTAGAGATTTTTTGGCTAACTTAAAGTACAACTCCTTTTTTCTTTATTTAATAAATTATGAAGTGGGAAATGTCTGACTGAGTTAGGAAAGAGAGTAGCCACAGACACACAGACTGGTGATCAGCTGTGGACACAACCAGGTCCTGTATGTGCATATTTTTTCAGATTCTCTCTTCGTTCAATAGCCGTATCAAACATCAGTGGTATCACACTTTTGCAGAAAACTTTGAATGCTTAAAGACAGTGTTTTATCTTGGGCAACAATGAAGGAGGAGGACACATTTGGAGTGATGGTGTTTGTCTTCCCGAGTCACCCTTTCCTGTGATGGGGCCCTGCTCTCCTGGAGATGGCTGAACACCTGCCCGACCATGGCAAACCGTGAATTAACTCCTTTTCTTTGCTTGTCTGCATGGCTTTTGCTTTCCCTATTAAATGCTTCATGACCATCCATGAGTTTTCCAGCTTTTCCCCTTCTGATTCTCTCCCCTATCCAGCTGTGGGGGAGTGAGCGAGTGGCAGTGTGGGGCTGGGCTGCTGGCTGGGCTTAAACCTTGACACCAGCCCATGAAACATCTGAAGGACACCAGCTAATTCTGCCAAGGATGTCTTAATAACTTGAACTAAAAATACCAAGTTAGAACATGAACAATAGTAGGGTTAAGGGCTGGTTTCTAGACCACAGAGCTTAGCTAATGCTGCTTGCACTGAGCTGTCATCTAGAACTTCAGGTAGGATCTATCAATAGTATTATTACATATAATATTTTTGTTGGCACTTCTTTCTGCCAGGGATACAAAATTAGTAGCCTAAATTTTTTTCAGTACAGAAAACTTCAATGGGCACAGCTCCATCAGTCTCCTCCCAGAGAGGGCTGAATGTCAATCAGAAGACAGTTCTTCATGGACCTGAATTGAAAAACACAGTTAGTAGATTAATGGCCTCAGCAGGAGAGTACCTGCAGTCCTCTGCCTGGGTTAGCCTGTATTCTCTGGGTTGGCAGCACTCATTTGAATCCCTCCCTTTGTGCTGTGCTTCACCACCTCTGCTGGCTGCACCGCCCAGCTTCTGTTCCCTGTCCCAGGTCCCCTGCTGGAGGGCACTGTCACTGCTGGAGAGTTGGCCCAGAAAAGGGCCATTTGTTCTGTCCCCTCACGTCTTTCCATAGCAATGCCATGTTCACTTCCAGCACATCAATTAGAAGTGATGCTGGTCGGCACCCATGCTCACACTCGGCTCTTTAGATCTTCATAACACTGTGCAAACATTAACTAATTAATCTGTTCAGAAGAGATGGAAGGGTAGGTGGGAGTTTTCACTGTCAGCAAGGGAGTGTTTCTAAGGTGCTGCTCTCTGTCAACAGCTCCCGACTTAACCCGTGCTGTCTGTGTGGCTAATCAGGCACACTGGTGGCACCCAGCACAGTTAATCACCTGGGACAGCTGCCTGCTTTCCCTATCACCCTTTTGTTGCTCCAGTAAAATGGGATTATTCAAGTATTGTTTTCAAACGTATGGGGCTGTGAATTTCCAGTGTGACAAGAATGACTGTCTCAAAATTGGTAGGCTTTTGTTTGAAAGGCAGTGAGTATAAATCTGGCCCTTTTTTTGCATGCAGCACTCCCCCAAGAGGCCCTGATCTCCCACCTTCAGGGAAGGGGTTCAGCCCAACTTGGGAGCACCAATGCTCATGTACTGCTCACCCCATGCAACAGAGAGGGTCCACTGCAAGTGCCCCGGGAAGTTTTCCAGCTGTGGACAAACACATCAGTTAAACTTTGCTGCCCTGCTGGGCCTTTTCTTTTTTTTTTTTTTTATTCTGGATGCAAAGCACTGATTCTTGGGGGTTTTGTTGTTTTTCTCTGTTTTTGTTTTACATGTCATTGTGTTCATAGGAAGGCACCAGCTCCCAGGTGAGTGTTGAGAGGCTCTTGAAAGAGCTTTCAAAGCTCTGCTAGTGCTGTGAGTTTTTGCACTTGAGTGAGTAAGGTTTTCCTCACCTTGTAAAAGGGAAGTAGCACATTCAGTGGTGAACTTTGCAAATAACAGGGCCAAATGCCGAGGGGCAGCTGCACCTTTAGGTACCTTTGTCCTGCAAGCAGACCTAGAGGAGAAAACCATGAAAGTGTCACTTATCTGTTTATCTAGCTTGCAGCAGTCTGATGCCTTCTGCCACCTTTGCTGATAATGGTTCCTTTGAAGTTGAATACAAGTGTGAATTTATGGTTTTGTAAAGACTGGATTCCAGAACAGGTCATAAATTACCTTGTTAGACAAAGGCTTCTGGGGAACAATATTGCCTTACAATCCCTCCCTGTGTCATTATCCTGATGCACTTCTAGCATGGCAAATAATTGACCAGAATTATACGCTGACCAGTTCTCCAGTCAAGCTTTGAAATTTGTTTGTGTAAACTCTTCTAGCAAGAACAGCAGATTACATACCTATAGCAAATTCTCACCATTACTCTTAAAATTAATCTGGAGTCCAGGTGACCGTCAATATTCTGAAGCCCAAAAAAATGAGGATCTTTATTTGCTTGAAGTAGCATTTGTTTAATTTGATGCCGTTTCTTCTTAAAAATAAAAGCATTTTGAAATGCCAAATGCTTATTTCAGGCCTTCTCAGGATGTGAGTAAACAGCAAAATGAGGCAGGAGAAGTAGTGAATACATGTTTCAACTATGCACGAGTGGGCCGGATCCTGAAGACTGCCTGCTTTAGGGAGAGCCCTGATCTGCTCCTCAATAAGGCTCCAAGTCAGGTAGCAAGACATTCCACAGTCAAGAGGGCTATGTTTGAAATTGATGGCTGTCCTTGATACTCTTCTGCTTTACTGAACTCGAGCGAAAAGGGAGTTTGCGTTCAGAGTGTAAAGCAGGTGGGGTTTTTTTATTAAGGATGGATGCTTAGAATAGTTTATACTGTATATTTAGATGTCATAGGGAAGTTTCTCCAACAAAAAAAACCTGAAACAAAACCACCAAAAAACCCTCCAACAAAAACCCCACAATTGCTTTCCTTAGAAAATAATTACTTCAGTGGTGGAGGGAGACAGAAAACCATTGTCAGCATGATGCCCATGGGATTTGTACCATGGCTGCCTTACTCCTGCTCTGGCCTGTGAACCATCTTTCTGAGGAAGACCTTATTCCCTATGGTTTATCACTTTCAAAAGTTGCCAGGTATACAGTAATTGTTGTAAGTACCCTTTAGATATGTAATTATAGTTTTACTACCTAAAAATATAATGTGGCTCCTGTCTGCTTCACTAAAAAATTCCAGAGTTCCAAAACAGACTCAGAGACCCCTGCCCTCTTGAGCACTTGAATTTTGTACTTGTTGTCCCTCATGATCTGAACTGGGACTTTCTTTTTTTTCTGAAGTGCACAATGCTCGCTCTTCAAAGAGCTAGAGAGTGGGCATATTGGAATACTCTGTTTATATGATGTGAAAGAATTTGTATAAGAATTTGCAACTGCCTTGTAACCCAGGTTTGCCCTGTTCCCTCTCTTCCTTGAGTCTAAAGTGCTGACAGGATTCTCTGGTCATCTGCTACTAAAAAGTGACAAAAAAAAAACTTGGTTGGAAATTACACTTAGTTCATCTGTGATAAAATACATGTTTAATTTTACTGTTCCATTTTTCCTTCCCAATTGGCTTGCTCCCTGGAAACAGTGACTGCCCTAGACTGAGGGCTGCTACACCTCGTTTCTAGCTGGCATCTCGATGAACTCTCGATAAGTGAGAGATGGCTGAGCCTTGTCTGGACAACACTTCTTACTGAGGGTTGAAAAGGAACTGTGATGTGAAAGGAAAAGCAAATAAATAATGGAGTAATCACTGATACAGACATACCAGGATGTGTGAAAACACTGTGTATAAATGTTCCCAAAAATTCCTATTGAATTATTCTCACTCACTGGCTAAATAGGTGGCTGTCCAGCATAAAAAGCTTTCAAAGTCTGTCTGAGGCATTGCATTGGATTGCTCCTGTGCCAGCACTTTTTGATGTCCCAGAATAAGGTATGTCTTGATGTATGACACACAGTAAGACGTTTGAAAATAATAGATTGCATCAATTCCCTTTGACAGTCTGGTTTCTGTCCACTCCATATAGATTTTGACAGATAATTAGCAGGGCAGATACAGTACATTTTAGGAGCAAAGGCTCTTATAACCCGTGGACAGCTAGTTTGCCATAAAAGCCAGATTATGCTGTTAAAAGAAACTGCAAAAAGTTAGATTGCTAGAACTTTGACACTTCTGAAAAGAGATCATAGAAAAAGGTTGAATTGGCTTTAAGGCAGGACCTAACAAATGGCTATGCAGTTGTACAGTGTGTGGGATGAAGTGGTAACCTTGTTATTTTATCAAGAAAAGACTGACTATTCAGAAACAGCATAAGACAGTGCTGACATTAGAACAATTCAGAGAGGGTGACACAATTGAAATGCAAAGCACCAGTAAACCTCTTATTGAAGCATTTGTTTCCTTCAGCAAAGCTCAAAAGACCCTTAAATGCTGGATCTGTAGAATCATTTGCTGTTAGTTTTTACCTTGAATGCATTTTCTTCATTTATATTCTTATTTGTCTGATACTATTGTAATCCATGGTAGACAAAATACAGAACACAAATACTGAGATTCACAATCCTGAGTCAACAAAATTCTGTCTTTAGAGTCTGTCTTCACTGAGGGACACAATGTGGGACCTTAGCTGAAACCAAGAACTGGAACCCAGCTACTGTGGTCACCTCGAGCCATCAGCAGAGTCACTTCAGCTCTGCAGGGCTTTCTTGTAATATCAGAGAAAGTGTTTGGGATGGGAGTGGTTTTATTTCTCATGTTTCTCCTGTTTTCAGAGGAACGCCTACTTCACAAAGCAGGTTGTCCTGTTAGTGTCATTTGTCACATAAATGTAGTAGGTCTTAGCTTGTATCGTGTTTGGGGGGAAAGTGGTGACATATTTTCAATGAAAGACTTCTGGAAAGAACTTAGGTCCTCTAGGACAACCTTAAAAGTAAAATGCAATTGTGCCAAATTAAGATTAAAATTTTGCAAATTATTGTGATAGGAAAGTGTGATTTAAAAAAAAAAATTTGCATAGTTATTATTTCTATTTTGTGACTTGAAAAACATTAAAGTAGATAAAAATGGATTTTATTAATTATCAATTAGATATAGGATTTTAAAAATCTGATCTATTATAGACATTATTTTAAAGTTAAGAAAAATTGATGATTGATGCTTCTATTCTGTGTGCTGCAAGTCCAAAGAACTGTTGCACAAATGCAGACTGAGCAGTTACAAGAAGAAAGGGAAAGAATAAAATTATTGAGACTGAATGTGCCAGGCAATGCAGGAGATTGTGCTGCCTCCTTTAATTGGGGCACAGCATTGTTGATTAGTCAGAGCAGAGGAGAATCAGATGTCTGAGCTAATATTCTGCTCAATTAAGTTCAAACCCCAGACAGGCCTACCTAGGAAATGCCCCCGTAACCACGACGTAGCTCAAGGCAGGGAGTCAGGCTTAACTGCTGTTCAGCAGGCATTTTAAAGGGTCCATCAGGGGATCCCTTCTGTGTTGTGTTCATGTCAATGAATAGTTAAAGTTTTTACCATAAAATTATTGTTCTTCAAATTTACTGTGTGCTAATGACAGGCTTAATTTTTTCTAAGTGCTGCTGCGTTGTTTGAGCTTGCAAATCACTGCAGGTATTAAGAAGGTAAAACCGAGGTCAAGTCAGGTGTTATTGCTGTTTGACATTATTTTTGCTAGAAAGTTAGGAAACTTGTAGTATGCCATGCAGATTTTTGTATGATGAATGTCAGTAATAATGAGACTGAACAGCCGAAGCCGTGTAGCCTTGTCAATACATGCCAGACACATATCATTTGTTTTATTACAGATACAGCCTTTGATCTTTCTTATGTTTGAAGACTTGATTAGGCCCATCTTGTTAAAGACATAACACATGAAAGCTGGGAATTGGTTCCTTTAATAGCAAAGCTCTTGAGAAAGAGCTCCTCAAATTAAAGAGTAGAAAACACTTCCTAAGGGCTGTGTAAACCTTCCCACACTTAGTATGAAATGTATTTGCAGATGTTTCTGTGCCAGAATGGTGTTTCTTACCCAGTCTTTCAGTGGTGCTCAGAATTCTGGATTTGGCTGTCAAGGAGTTGTTTTCGGGGCCAACCTGAACGCACTTGTCTGTGTACTGAAGGACAGGGTGATCGTGTGTGCTCTGAGTGCTGAGGCAGGGGACAGACATGGGCTCACAAAACAGACCAGACCCCAGTCTTAATAGCTACAGTGAAAAATACTATTGTACACACTTTTCCCTCCAGTATCTATTACTGTGTATCACTTGAGTTCAAAAGTTTTTGGCACTTGGTCATGGTTATGTCTGTTAATAATAATGTAATGTTTCTCCCCTGTGAGTGTATTCCATCCTGGCAAAACACGGGCAAGATTTTGCAAGTGCTGAACAGCACACCACATTAAGATGTAGCCTGATGCTGTTCCAACGATTCCATTTATTTAATGTTAACTGCATTTCCTTTTTTAGTCCAGGCCCTTCCAGTATGAGACAGAAATAAATTTATGCATAGAGTGAGAAATAATGATTAGCTTGAAAACATAATATCTGTATTCTAAAAAAAAAAAAAAAGAGAAAGTTTTTATTATTACACTTTTGTATTGTTACTTTTCCTGTTGCTTGGTTACCGGGTCACACAGAAAACTACATTTCTAAGAGAATGTAAGTTAATTACCAGCTATTCCTAAATCAGCAATTAAAATCTCACCTCCAGATTTTCTATATATTTTACATTCTGTAAGTAGCAGCAGAAAGGAAGAAAATATTTAATTTGTGCTCCCCACCCTGCCAAGAGAGTGGGTTCAATGTAATGGTCACCCTTGCCTGAAGCAGTCCTTACAGTACTCTTGGATAAACATCTTCTAGCAGCTACTTGTGAAATACAGTTTTAGAATGGTTTTCTGTGGAAGGAGCTGAGAGCCTTCCTGCCTCTTTTGTTCTCAAAGTCGCATTTCTGTGTATGCTGTGGTGGTGACAATCATTGTAGAATCAGATGGAGTCTGTATCTCAGTAATAATAACTTGCATCTTATTTTTTACCTCAGCAACAGTTTTGTGATACTTCTGAACCTCTTGTTACTTGATTCTAGCAAGTGACCTTCAACTTGACTGAAACATCCAGGTCTTGTTGTCTGTTAAAGCAATTTAATTCAGCTCTTGTGCAGGATGAGCAGCTCTAAGGGCAGGTGCCCCTCTTTCACCCATGGGAGTGCTAATCCTGACCCAGAGAGTCGTGGGGCCTTGGGCATTGCTCCACATCCACCTGGCTGCTCTGACACTGCTGCAGCTTTCCTCACTGATGTGCTCACTTTGAATGAGATGGTCATATTTAGTTACATTATCTTGTCTATTTTGCTGTATAGGAGGCTATGTAGATTTATTTATTTTAATAATGTAATCTGTGCTTCCACTAGCTTAGCTTGAGGAAATTTTTAATTGGAAATCTTCAGATTTGATTGCAAGATTCAGACTGTATTGTCAATCCCATGTCTGTTAATCCTGCTTCTTGAATTATTGGCTTTTTGCATGCACAACTCCCATGGAAATAAGAGCAAACATTTAATTCTTTTCCTTGGAGAAGAGGAAACCACTTGGTTCCTCTGCAGGAAGTACAAAGTGGTTGAAGAACCCATGTGAAGAAAAGATAGCCAAGGAGAAGAAATAAATGATAAAACAATATTGAAATCATCTTTTGCTTTTAATCACTAAATCACTGTCCAAAAAAACATTTGAAGTATCCATTGCAAAACCTTAAGGCATTTAACATTTGCTGGGAGTTTTTCTTGAAAATTAAAGAAATCCTCTTGAAATTTTCATGGTTATGAAAACTTAATTTAGGCAGAGCAACTTGTCATTAGTTAAATATTCATTAGAACTTTAGTGTACACCCATGTGTAAATTCAGTTAGTCTGCACTTGCCTTGGAGCTCTGGGGATTTCATTGCAACTTGCGTTCCTTGATGAGGGTGATGAGATTTGAGCTGTTCAGTTCCTTGCTGGACCCTCAACTCTTTAGGCAAGTCTCTCAGGTGCTGTAGTTTTAAGGTTCTTAAGGGTCTCTTTTCCTCTGGCCTTTTGGGCTGGGCTTTAGTTTTCAGTGTGCATTGAGTGGAGATTTGCAGCATTTGAACCCTCATGCTAGACAAGGACTGATTTGTTGAGAGCTTTCACGTGTAGTTTTGTGTTGAAGAGAATTTGTTTACCAAGGACAATGATATGATGGAAAATAACTATGTATTGTACTAGGTGACATTTTGCTGTGGGAGTTCTGTGGTTTGTGGGGAATTTCTGTTTTCCTATTAGTATCAGCAGTGAGGGATGTAGTAAAAGGGAAAGAAGTAAGCTTAATGTAAACTGTGTGTTTGAATAAATGTTTGCCCACAGGAGCACAAATATTTCTTACTTTTCTGGCCTATTTTTTTTTTATATATTAAAAACTCAGGGTCTTCCTGCATCATTAGTTTTATATCTATTTACAAATAATAAAAATCTTCATTTGAAAGAGGTTTGTGGTAATGAATTTTGAATACCATGTTATTCTTTTTAATAAACAGGAATATGAAAGCTCTTGAAGTAAGATGCTGCAATAACTGCATAATTACAGTGGAGGGGTTGCCCTCCTACACACCCTCCAGCCTAGGTAGGACCCAGATTCCAGAACCTTGCTGACTATTCCTTTGGTGAAGGCATGCAAAGTATTAGGTATGTCACTTCATCAGTTTGGATTGCTAGCCTAGGGTTGTTTAAAAGCAGGTGCTAAGAATAGGTGCATCAGTTAAATGCTCTGTGATGAGGGTGATTTATGATGGGAGGCTTGAGCAGAAAGGAAAATTATCTCAAGTCAGATGAACAAAGGGTGGCTGTAATTAAGCATGTATTAAACGTGAGCATTACAGACTGTCAGCCACTGACTTGGTGTTTGCTGTCTTCCACTGATGCTGTTCTGCACTGGCTGCTTGTATTAAATCCACACAAAGGAGCACATTCTGTGTTCCTACCTGGCTTTTCATAATGCTCAAGCTAGAATGACCTTTAAAAAGCCAGATAATATTTTATTTACCTTTTTTCTCCCATTTACTGCTAAATGTTAATGAAGGTAAGAGATTCAAATCCTTGCGAATAAAACATTTTAATTGACTTAAGTGTAACCATAACAGTAAATTGGCTACTTTACATGGAAAAGCTTTTCAGTATTGTTGAAACACACTTGTACAATCCTTTCATGTGTCCATAGACTCAGAAATTAGAAGCAAACATTTCCTTTGTTTTCAATGACAGAGGGCTTGAGAATGTTTTGAGGATAGATTTCCCCAAGACTGGCTGCTGTAATCTAGTGCTGGTCAAGTGCTCCCCTGAGATAGCTCTGCTTGAGCCCTTGCTGCTTACTTTCCAGTATTGACCAGCTGCAGACAATCCTAACAACAGTTACAGGGGCCAAGATTTCTACTCCAGTTTTTCAGGCTACCTGTTCATTTAGCTCAAGCTGAAGTATCCTCTATTGTCTAGCAGTGTTGTCCAGAAATATTGAGTTTGGCCTGGTATTCAGCTAGTCTGAACTTAATTGCATCAATGCTTTAAGGTAAAGGAGCATTTTATTGCTGTATTTCTGTTAAATGGAAACAGATCAAAACTCTCATTCACTTCCTAGGAAATTTCCTCCAGGCAGCTGGGGTGTGAAAGTTCCCATCCGTCCGTGTGGGCTGGGGGCTGCTCCTTACAGCTGCAGCAGTCATTTTGCCTGGTGTGTTAAGAGGATGGGGGAATGGCTGGAGGAGTTACAAGGTTTAGTGTTGCCTTCTAAAGCAGAACTGTCTGACTGAAGTGGTGCTGAGAACCATCCTCCACTCTGTGAGTAGCCTTGTCCAAATTTGCTTCAACTGAAAAGAGCAGTGATCCAGGCTCTGGCGAGACCCTGTGCATGTGCCAGTGCAGGAGCAGAGCTGCTGCCACTGTCACAGCAGCAGCCAGCTTTTCTTGGCAGACCTTTCCAGGTGAACAAGCTCTGTGAGCCTCACAGATTTTGCACTTTGAGTCTTGGGGATCCTGGGGCTGTGTGAGACATGTTCTGTGTTAGAAAGAACGAGCTGCTTGGAACAAGCCTCTAGAGACTCTTATACAAGAATATTTCTCATTGTTTTCCGCTGTTCAGATTGGGGGAGGAAGGCAGTTCGGAATTGGTGTTGCTGAGGTTACCTAGAATAACACAGGGCAGTCTCACAGTCAAACAGCAACTGTGTGGATTGATACTTGACTGTGCAATTGCCTACACTTAGGTGTTCAAAGTAACAACACGCTGACTCAGGCAATAAAAGACGAAATAATTTTTTAACTTTAGACCCATTTTAGTTTTGCTTTAACCAAAGCAAAACATTTGCTGATAAAGGCAGAACCAAGTAGAATTACAGAATCATTTAGATGGGAAAAGACCGCTGAGATCAAGTCCAAGCTTTAACAGTGCAGTGACAAGCTCACCATTAAACCCCGTCCCTCAGTGCCACACCTGCACATCTTTCGGTGTCTCTAGGGATGGGGACTCCATCTGGGCATTCCACTCCCTGGGCAGCCCATTACAGTGCTTGACTATGCTTTCCACGGAGAAATTTTTCCTAAAATTCAACCTAAACCTGCTCTGGCACAACTTAAATCCATTTTCTCTCATCTACTTGGGAGAAGAAACCACCTCCCACGTGGCTCCACCCTCCTTTCAGGAGTTGGAGAGTGATAAGATCCCCCTTTGAGCCTCCTTTTCTCCAGACTAAGCACCCTCATCTGCTTCTCATCAGTCCTGTGCTCCAGACCCTTTCCCAGCTCCATTGCCCTTCTCTGGACAGGCTCCAGCACCTCAATGTCCTTCTTTCCATGAGAGGCCCAGACTGGACACAGTGCTCGAGTGGCCTCCCCAGTGCCCACTACTGAGGGACAGTCCCTGCCCTGGTCCTTTTGCCGCAGCATTGCAGGTACAGGGCGGGTGCCATTGCCCTTCCTGGGGTTCATTGCCCTCCAGGGGTTCACAGGCAGCTTCAAACACCGAGGCCCAAGACTAAGAGTTGTGGAGTGAAGCAAGTCTTAGACACAGACTTCTAAAGCAAGGCTTGAAATGTGTCATCTGACATTGATAACTAAACACAGAAAGACTTTTTTTTCTAATTTTGCACAGAGTACTGTTGTAAGCCAAGTAAAACTGTTTCATCCCAACACTGACTAAGCTAAAGATATAGCAAGTTTATTCCCAAATTTTTCTGGCCCTGATGTAACCCAGAGCCACCTCTTCCAGCAGCTCTGATTTGTGATTTGTTGTTAGAGAAGAATTGATATAAATAGATAGGATCCTATATTGTCTTGTGTCACACAGCTCAAGAGTCCTGGAACCAGCAAAATCCAGACTGGGGTTTTACACTCCTTGCACAGCTCCAGGTAGTGGAAGTATTTGCCTTTAGAAGAATTTGCTTTGCTGCCAGCCTGCGAGATGCTTCCACAGACTGTGTGTGGCTCATAAGCAGAATCTGTGCTCAGTCCCATTTCCTTCTTTCTTTCACTGGAGCAGTGCTGTGCTTGCTACGCCGCACTGACTGCTGTGAATGGCATCAAAGCTTTGCTATACTTTTGGGTTGGGCCTTTTTCTCTTTTTTCTTCTTAAAAATTGTTACAAAAAATAGCACAGCATAGGGGAGGAGAGGAGGGGTTGACTGGGTAATATGTTTACCATATATAAGGTGGATATTCTAGTTTTAGTTTTCATAGAGAGCTTTTCTGACTAGTGTGGGAGTTCTCTACATGGTAGACAAATCTTTTTGTAGTTATTTTCCAGGCAATATGATAGTTTGTTGAGGATGAACATAAATTTCTGTTCCTGACTTAGAAGTTTGATTTTATTATTATTGATAAACGATTGGATTATTTTGGTTCTAGTAATTACATATTATTATTAAAAGAAATTACTTTCTCAGGTATTTTTATTAGGAGTCAGCTCCAACTTATTAATTCAAATTCAGTTACAAGCTGATTGTATAAGGAACTTAATTTTTACTGTCTTCAAAATTGTCATGTACCCAAGTACATTTCCAAAATTAGAGTTCCAAAGTTCTCTTTATGGACTTGTTATATTTTCAATTTAGAAATCCAGCAACCTGGTTGGTTTAGGGAACGATTTAGTGAAAAAAATTCAAAACCTGATTATCCTTCTTTTCGTGATCAGGTTGATTCCTTTCTAGTCAGTACTTTTCTGCCTTCTGGTGGAAGGACTTCTCTGTATTTTCTTTGCCTTGTGTGTCCTGGGCTGAAGGCTGCGAGTGCTCCTGGGAAGCTGAGTCTCCTGAGGAGGTCACGTCTGGTTACCTGCAGCTCAGAAACTCTAGTAACAATCCTCATTGGCCTGAACCTAGGCTGCATTTCAGAAGAGGTTCTCTCAATAATATAGTTTCCTGTTTATGAAAATTCTTCCGCAATATGTTAAATACAAATTCCTTCAAAGAGAAAAGCCTCTATATATCAATGAAAATTACCCTTTTGAAAGCTCAGGGATTTACAAACTCAGCGAGACCTGTCTCATACGTATGAGTTACCACTTTTGTCACTGCAGATCCTCATTTTGCCCATGTACTGTTAGGAGCAGCCTGAGGAACACAGAGCTCTCTGACACCTTGTAAAATAAAAAAAAAAAACCGAAACAACCATTTTGTGAGTTTGGGAACAGTATTCTGCAGAAAATAACATTAATGATCCAGCAAGCAACGTGTTTGGTCAAAGCTTTGTGGTCTCTGAGGAACCTTTGAATATGACAGTAGGCTGAACTATCATTGCAAGTGATTTAGAGAAGCTTGGGGGAGTGGAGGTTTTCTGTTTGCTGTGTGCAGCTAGTAGAAAAATAAAATTTGGCAAAAGATTGGATTTCTCAGGATTTGTTCTGTAAATCAGACCAAAATCAGATTGAATCCTTAAAACAAAGGCAGATATATTTTGCATTTGAATATAAAACCTATCAAGTGGGTGGTGGGGAGAGAATGGGTAAATAAATACAAAACCTCTTAAGGGTTTCTTTCTGGGTTGGTTTCAAGAATGTCCCACAAAACAGGTTTTCATGGTTGTATGGGGCAATGTGATGCCATTCAACTTTCTTTCCTTTCTTTAGAAATTCTGAAGAAACTGTTGAAAACAGCTTCTGGGCTTTTACTAAAATAGTTTCCAGAGATGAGGAAAATGAGAGAATGCATATACAATCTTAGACAAATGATCTGCTCATATATTGAAGCCTGGATTGTAAAATGACTGCTGTGCCTTCCAGTGAATGAATATTCAGTGCTTCCCTGCTGGGTTGGCTTTTCCTATTTGAACCAGCTACAGCTCTGCACTGTGATTCACTTGTTACCAAATTAAACTCTTCACACACGTGGGAGATCCAACTTTATAAAGTCACATTTTTGAAGCGCTTTCTGGTCAGCCTCGGTGCCTGTCACAATCTTCATAACGCACTGAATTAAGTTTAAAATATCATCCGTATGTGTTGTTTTCTCCTGGCTGTTGAGCAGCCCTTCTGTACATCATGCATTTTTCTGTTGACACTACATATCACTTAGCAACCCAGTGAAAGGCCCTATATGCATTGATTGCACACAATTGTCTTTATGGGGTGGAAGTGTTAAGTGAATAAACCCCCACAGGTGACCAGACGGTCATTCCTCTCATGTTGATAATCTGTTTACATCAAAATATTGTTTACTCAGCTCTGTGATCTTCAGGAATCTACATGAAGCTGAAAGAATACAGTTAACTCCCCACACTCTGACACACAAGTATGAGCTGTATTTACATTCTCAGAGATGGATAGATTAAGAAGAGAAGGATTGTTTTGTCTTTAACTTAGCTCTCCCAAATAAAGCATTAAAATGCATTTGACAGTTAACCACAGATGATAATGCAATCTTTATGCTGTGGTTCCCATCATAATGGAGAAGTTACAAGGCTGTCACTACACCATAAAGAAAGAATCTTTCCTGCCGTCTTAGTGCCGTCTTTTCTGCTTTCCTCTTTGTACACACTGCTACCAAATTACCTTTGGAGAAGTTTGATTGTTTACACTTATTTTTCTATACAAGCTGAATAGCTGAGCTTTTAAAATGAGCTACAGTGTTCTCCCAAGACATTTTTCCTCATCATAAAGTAGTCCAGTGAGACAAAAATAGTTTTCAATTCTCCAGTTTTTGTGTATTTTTTTTCTTCAGTTTTATTGGGCCTATTATAGCCTTATTAATTACTGGGTGAGGGGATGGAGAGGGGAGTGTGCTGAACCGGAGGCACACATTTCCATTGTTTTGTTTGTTTGTTGACAAAGATGTAACTTCTAATGCAAGCAGATTTTTTTTTTTTTTCATGAAGGCTTTGGAAACTCAATAGTTTATAACATAGAGAGGAAGAATCAGGACTTTTGAACGTTTTTTGCCAATTTGGACAATTCTGAAAGATTTAAATGTGAAATCCTCCCTTTTGAAAACATTCCAAAAACACATATCCTGAAGCAGGTGAAGCAATAGGAAAATTGCAATCTCCTACTGTGAATTTTTCCCTTTTTTTTTTTTTTTGTTATTATTTGTAAAGGTCACACTGTAGCATCTGTTAAAAGTACAGTAAGTGTAATTGAATTAAGGGAGTCAGTTATATCTGTATTTTCTGTCTGTTTTTTTTCCAAGTAGTTAAATATTATAGTCTGAATCCTTATAGTCCCTTCATATACGCCCATTTTTTAAAGACTCCTTACTGGAGAAGCACAATAAGGACTTTAACAGGGCTCTGGAAATCCCTGTTACACCACGTAATAGCTGTACTGGCAACACAGTTTGAGTTTTGAGCTTGTAAAGTGAGAGCTGGGCCACACACACATATGTGTGTTACTGCAATGTGTGTTTTCTGAAGTCAGTTTAAATCAGTCTTTGCAAAGTCTGACGAATAAATGATCTGGGTTTTCATTACGTTGCCCATCTTGCTCCCATCAGAGTCCATGCATCCAGTCCTGGGATACTGAAAAGTCCTATTGAATCAAACTGGTTCTCAGTGAAGCCCATGGAGTTATGGCAGTGATTAATTTGGCCCATGAACTTCAGTGGAATTTCTCAGGTGAGGAAGGCAGTGAGAATTCGGCCCAGTGATGACATTTTCCTCGCCTGCAGTGAGAGCCAGGCTGAGCTGGCTGTGGCTCAGCCCTGCTCTGGGATGGGCACAGGGACAGGTGTGGGACTGCTCTGGAGTGCACAGCATGGGGTGGTGAGCAGAGGTGGCTACCATCCCTTTCCCTCTTAATGGCTTTCAGGTAAAGCTAGTTTTTATGAGCTGGAAAATCAAGTTGATAATTTAGTTTTTGACAGAATCACCTGAAAACTCTGTATTTCTGTACATTAACAAGGAAGGTAATTGCTTTTCCTTAGTTCTGCAACTGAATGAGTGGCTATTGTATAAACATTTCACTGTTACAAGTAAGATTTTTCACCGTATTAACTTTAACAACATGGGTGTTTGTTATGGAATAAAACTTTAAATTGATGTTCTGCCATTTTACCAGTTAAAACAAAGGAGGGAAAAAATGGAGCTAAGATTATGATAGCTTCTGTGGTAATATTGTCTTCTGATACAGGGACTTTTTGATAATTAAATGAGAGCCAGAAAAAACAACCATTAGTGTCTCTTAGGATATCTTCCATCTTTACAGCATGGTGAGTTTTGTGTATTTCTTCATTAATTCTGTAATAAACCCAGTTACTTTTAAGTATCCCATATTGCTTTCAAATATATCTTGGTTTTTTTTCTAAAATCAATTTTACTACAAAATTTTGACTTCACATCTCAAGAACTGTTGATTTCATGGGAATGGATTTGAAAGTGCTAGGAGCAACTTAGAAAAATCTGTCTTCTAAAAAACTAATTTATATTTCTTTGTATTGAAAAGAAGCCAGACTTAGAGCCTTATTTTCATGTGTTCAAAAGTTTGGTTGCTCAAGCCAAACATTTCCAAGGCTTTTTTAATAAAAAATTAATTAGTAAATGGCATTTCTTCCTTAAAGAGGCAGTTTTTGACATACTGTAGGTGATGCTGTTTGTCACTTTCATTCCACTCTGTTCAGTCACTGTTCTTAAAATCATTAAATGGGGGTGGGTTGGGATGGAGGAGGGGGTGACAAAATTTAAAGACTGGACTGTGCATAATGAAGGTATGTGGTGAAAGAGCAGTAATGAAATTGCTGAACCTTCATTTGGATTGTGCTGCTTGTGCTTTATCATAAACCCTCTCTCAGCCTATAATATCTTTGTCTCCATATTTTTTTTCCGTTCTGACAAAATTCCAGGCCTTCTAAGTCTAATGATGTTGACGTATTAAAATGGTAGGGAGAAGAATGTGAACTGAGCCCCTCCTTTTAGCTAAATGTTATCTGCTTAGACTAATATTGCAATTGCCACCCACTGACATAATTTGTTTCACAGTCACAGCCTGGCAGCATGAATCAAATGTTGACATTCTAATTTCATGCACACATGGGTGTTTGGCTGAGCAGGCCTCAGCCTCTGAGCCATTCACGCCATACCTGTGTAAATCAGGCAGACAAGGCCTTTTCACAGCCACCCAAAGGGAAGTTCCTACCTTCCAGCCAAGTCTGGGGCTGGATAAAGCTGCACAGCCCTGCCCTCTGCCCAGGAACTCACACTGCTGTCGCTGTACTGGGAGCTGGACAGGCATGCTTACAGGAAAACTAGTAATTAAAAATGAAAAAAAAAAATAATTCAGTATGTTTAACAGATTTTTCTCATAATTCCTGTATGGAATAGATGGGTTTATTCTCAAAACTCTCTTTACCTGTTTCTAACTGGCTTAAATGCTAAGTGTGTTACAGTTTTGCTCCTGGAGACTGAAGTCCGTTAGTGATTGTTGCAAAGATGTTTCACCAAAGTTTTTACTCCGAGTAGCCATCACTGGAGCTAAAAGGAAATTCAGCTTCTATTTGCTCCTAATCTCTGATGATGCTGACCAGAGAGAAAACTACAGCCAGATTCAGCTAGCCACCTGCCAGAGCCTGGTCAGAGGCCATAAGGCTTAAATGTTCTCCTTTTAGCGTCATAACTCTGTCCCTGGAGCAGTGCAAGGCTGCCATGATGAAGAGTGAGAGAGGGCATGGCAGGGCTGGGGTTAAGTTTGCCACAAGAAGCGAGAAATGTGCAGCTGGCACAAAGTGCGGGGTAGCTGTGGAGATGGCCAGGGAAGGGCTGGTCCTGGCAGGGGCTGCTGCCTCCCATGGCCTCTTTCCCCTGCCACAGCAAAAACCTGGCTTCTTGTGGCTCTTGCATGGCCAGAGCAGGCTGCCCTACGGACAGCCCTGGCTGTCTGCAGTGCCATGGGATGGGCAGCTTTGCCAGCTGCTCTCTCTCAAGAGAGCCACTTCCCACTTTGCTTAGTGTCAAGTGCAATCCCGAGCTGCCTTGGGATAATCATGGCAAAGTCAGCCTCAGAAATCTACCTTTTCACAACAAATACAGGTAAAAGCTTGCAAGGATCAAAATTGTGGGGTTTTCTGTCTCTATTTTGTAGTTTTGTTTCAGTTCCATACAAAGTACAGTTAATTGTAGTGAAAGAGCAGATTTATTTTGCTTTGAAGAAAATCTTTTGTTTTTCTTGAAAGGCACCCAAAAGTCATGGAAAAGCCAAAAGAATGGTTTTGAATAGTTATTCACAGATCTAGAGGCACTCTCCAATGGCCCATGGCAGAGACATTCCCAGAGCTCCATGGTGGAATCGCTGAGAAGGATGCCAAGGAGTTGCTGTGGGCCTTGATGGCACCTGATTGTCAAACAGAGCAAACTGTCAAACATAAAAATACCTGCCTGCTGCTTTCCCAGTGTTGTGTGTGCTTGGGAGCTCTGAAAGATCTGGATTGTTATCAAGTACTGAGGAGAATAATACACAGTCATGAGCCGTGTGACATTGCTCTGTTTTAATTCATTGTGGTCCAGAACTGACTGTGGCTGGGATCCAGCGCTTCAGCTTTGGCATCCCTGGATCTGACGGGAGTGCCATGACTGAGCTGTGTGAGGACAGTAACATATACAGATCTCTTTTCCTCTGGAGGGATTCCAGACTGTGCATGCTCAGCCCATTGAGGGGCTGTCTACACTGAGCTGGAAGACAGGACCTAGCTGGCATGGGAGTACTGCAGCAGTGGAAAGGGAAGAGATTTCAGCTGAGACACTTGGACAAGTCCTTGTGTCTGAGATGTGCCAGCTCTTTAAAGTTCATTCAGTGTAAAAAGGAACTCTGGGTTTTTTTAATCCAGAAGAATGACACTCAGTTAATTGTGAAGAAGCAAATTTATTTCCCTCAGAAGGATGGAGAGCTGAGCAAACCCTGCCAGTATCAGATGTGCTGTTTCAGGGACATGTGAACATTTCAGACTGGAAGCCTGGTGAAGCAATATTGAAAAAATTCTATTAAAGCTAGCAAAACCAATTATCAAGTAAAGACTGATGTTACTCACCCACACTAAAAACCCCAGGCAAATCTTCACTCATCCTCAGATAATAACCTTGAGGGGGATCCCCACACAAGGAAGGAATCTCCACATGCACTCAAAGAAGGGGTGTGTTAGGAGACTCTGCCATTAAAAAGTGGGACTGGGCTTTGATAGTGTGATTGACTGCCAGTCGGCTGTATCAGGACAGCATCTTTAGATGAGTTGTCAGTAGTATCACGTGTTGATTCTTTTTGTCAGGTACTTTGTTTTTCCTCAGAATGTTTAATTTTGGATCGGTGAGTCAGGCTGGTTTTTGCATTCTTCAGCGTCAGAAGCAGCACAACACCCCCTGCTCCATTCCCCACTGAAAGCTTTGCTAATTGGGTATTGTTCACGTTCTCTTACTCCACTCTAGACAGAGCATCCTGCTACAAGTTTCAAGAATGTGGCAAGATTTACTATTAGTTAAAGGAAAATAGCCATTTGATAGGAAAAGGAAACAAACTGGATGTGTATGGTGCAATGGGTCTGTCTGATAAATTAGTTTGTTCTTGGATTATCAGCTTTCTGCCACTGTATTTCAGACTCTGGGCAGGCTGGTTGTTTTTATGACAGCTTACAATTTCCCAATGTCCCTGCGTTCATATGCATTTAACGTAAGAAAAAACCCCCACAGGTTAATATTGTTGATACTCTGCAAGATAATGTGTCAGCATTTGTATTTCTCCCAGGAGGCATTAATGAGGTTTTTTTGGACTCCCTGTGGTCTCCCCTATGCTCTGAAAGAGCCCTCTGGCTTGCCCTCAGCTCTTCCTTTTCCCAAATAAAGAAATGAGATAGGGAAGAGACCCACTCCTCTTCCCCAGAAGCTCTACAAGCCAGCAGGCAGGAGTGCAGTTGAGACTCGTTACCAACAAGCTGCTCCCTTCCTGCCCTTTCAGGGCTGGCAGGTGTCAAATGTGGTCTATGCCTGGAGCTGCCCGCTTGACCTTGGCCTTGCAGGAGATTTTATCAGCTGGCTACTAAGCAAAACATAGTCAGGATTTATTTTGATTTGGTTTTGTTTTTCTTTCTCAGTGTTTTATTTATTTATTTGTTTGTTTTCAGCCATCTGGTTAGACCAGAAGGAGGGAGCTGGAAGGGAGAGTTTTTTGGTTTGCATAATTTTATATAATGAGAACCTGGCAGTGGAGCTGTATGAGCACCTCACAGAGAAGAAGTCTGATCTGCTGGCACTTGGCACTGTAGCTCCTGATGCTGGCTGGTTCTTACCAAATTGCAGCCAAAATACTGAGGAGCGAGTTTTAGACAGAACTTTAAAATTCCTTGAGAAAACCAATCTGTAACTTGCAGCTTTTCTGCCTGCTTGGGTAAGGTAAACAGAGGGAAAGGAGGGTTAAATAATGTGTTGTGCAGTGATATTGCTGCGCAGGCACAAGCAGAGAGCTCAGCAGAAACACCCGCTGTGGAGGAGCCTGTGGGGGTCTAGGGATGGCTCTGGGTGTCACCGTGTCCCTCGCGAGGAAGCCCAGGGCCAGAGGGATGTGGGCACAGACACCAAGAGTAGGGTTAGAGCAAACGAAGCCTGAGACTTGATTGAAGCATTTCAAATCTCTCCGAAGGTTTCTTTATTCCATCAGGTCAAACATATAGTGTCTGGATTAGAGAACATTATCAGCTGGACCAGCCTCCTAAATCAATTAGGACTTGAAGGGCTTAGTAGCACATTTAGAGGGGCTTAGTGATAAATTCTGTCTTGTTATTTCCACTGAAGTGGCAGTAGCTGTGAAAGCAACTAAGGTGGTGTCCATGAGAGAAAGAAAAAGCAGCAGAAAGCAGTGAAAAATAAGGTAGAAAAAAGAATAAAAACATGTCTCAGAATAAAGACATGGTGATGCTCTTTGCCCATCTCATTCATGAAAGCCTATGTCACTGGGAGCACTTTGAATATCATCTATTTGCCTCAATGTCTTTAGAAATCTGGTAAGAATATAATCAACTCCCTTCATGGAATGCTGGGTGTGACTGTTTTATTGTGTGAGTGGGTTGTGCCATGACTGAAATGAAAAACCCTTGCTATTGCTACAGAAAGCTCTGTGTAATTGTGCCTCTCCTGTCAGGAGCAGGAGCCAGGCCAGGTTGGCAGGGTGTGTTTGCTAAGTTGTGAGTGGCTGAGGGCAGGTTTACAGTGATGGGAAGTGATAAATGCCCTTGGCAGGCTCGTTGGCTCAGCCAACATCCACACTGCAGCTCTGCTTTTGGACTTTAGCTGCATCATGGGCAGCCAGCTCCAGTGCATCTGGACTGATCCCCCAAAACTTTGGGTGCCAAGGTTAGCACTGGCAGAACCATCTCCAGTGTCCATAGCCTAAGTCCAGCAAGCTGGTCATTTCCTAGTGCTGATACATCTCTTCTAGAAATAGACACTCTCTCAGCCTGGCAAAGAGGAACTATTACAAAAATTAAAATGTCACAAGGTTTTAAAAAGTCATGTGTGGATCTCAGCATGACTAGCAGGGAGATTATAGTAGAGGCAAAGTGAGTGTCTGGCAGAGGGTTCTGTTTGACACTGTCCTTTATGCCAGCAGGGTTGCATGTTTTATCGACCATGCCCACCTTGAGGGTGGTTTATGCAAGGATTTGTAATCTCAGGTACATGGGGGTGAACTCACTACTTCCTTTCTAATCCTTTTTTCTTAAGTGTGTAAGACTCCTCAAGACCTTTTTGTGCATTAAAATAGGCTGAGTCGCTGGTTCTTTTCCAATTAGCATGAGGCAAAAAAAACCCCAGATATTCAGATGGAAATGTGGTTCTGGTGTGGTTAAGAGTAGGAGTGCAAATATTTCTGGAAGGAGTTTCCTGAGATTTGAGCAAGTTCACATGCCTTTGATAGTGGCAAAGCATGTCCTTGGAGAGCCAGGTCACTGTGACTTCTGACCTTGTGTTTCTTAACTGGAACTTATTTCTTCTTATAAAGGTAACTTGTAGCAATTTCACAAGTGCATTTTCACTAATTAATGAGTAATGTGGCCTCTTCCCCTTCCTTCCAACTCTAGCCAAATAAATCTTGAGGTAAAAAATAATTCCATCCCTCCTTTTTATGTAGTTTCCTGTCTGGAGAATATCTTTAATTTTCATGTGTACTTGGAGTGTAGTGCTTACTTACATTTAAGACGGTAAACAAAAATTTCAAGCAATGCATTAAAAAAACCCTTGTTTTGTGTTCTATCCATTTGTCTTCCCTTTGTCCTTAATCTTGATTTGCCCTGTAGGTTAGTCTTATCATAAAGACAGTATGAATGACTGTCTCAGCGCCTTTCCTCATTAATGCTGCAGGAAATTGATGAGTAGATCTCTGGAACTGTGGATTTTTTTGGCAAGAATTATAGCCCCTATTTATTTTGGAGGGACCCATGTGGCTTTCTAAGTAAATATATGTTAAAATTTCCCCAAAAATAAACAGTACAAGTAATTGCTTGATATATGAAGTTGACATTTTGGCTTTGTGATTTGCTATGATATGTAAAAATCTAATTTCCTCCTTGGAAAGATGCTATTGCAAAATTGTAGGTAAATTAAAATCAGTGGTTTATTCAGAAGGTAATAGACTCTGTTTTAATATATCAATATTTATTCTGCAGCTTCTCAGGTCTGCCCAGATATATGCCATCTAATGCTAAATGTGTGCTTGGCTGTGATATTACCTTTGTTGGTAATTGAAATGGATAAAGATTGATGTAAGTGTCGTGCACACTCACTCCAGCCAGGATTTGTAAATAGCATTGCTCCAGATACTAAAAGAGCATTACAGGAGTTTCACTCTGAGTATGATATTCATGTACTCTGTTTACTGACTTGCTGATAGGCACTCTAATAAGTGTACTTGAATTTAAAAAAAAACCCCGAGAATGAAGTCTAATTTTGTAAGTTTAATGAAGCTGTGTCTGCTTTTAAATCTCTGCCTTGAAGGAATCTGTTTGACAAGTACTATTTTCATAGCTGCTTCTATTTGTGCATCCACTTCTAATTAAACTTAAAAATAGAGTCCAAGAAAGAGAAGTCAATGGCTTCATGCACTGAGCACCTTTGGACTCGCTGAGGTGCCTGGTGAATCAACGCTGATAAAGCTTTGGACATGTGCCACATTATTAAAAGTAATGGCACTGAGCTGGATGGCAGAGCTGTGGGAAGGAGGAGGGGTGGCCAGTTCTTTAAAAGAGCTTTATGATCTTTTTGGGGCATAAGGCACCTCCAAAAAACAAGCATTCCAACAAAAATAGGTTGAGAACAACTAAGTTAATGGAATTACTGTGATTTTTCGGGAGTAAATCTGGCTGCAAAGCTAAAAACAGTAAAAAAACCCTTAATAGTAAAATTAATAAAATATGTCATGATTTTATGTCTTGCAGTTCATAATAAGGTTCAGCAGAGTAATTATGATATCCATGCTGATGAAATATAGAAAATCTCTTCCTCTCTTTTTGTTCTTCAGTTGATGATTTTCATGATTGAAACTAGTTAGTTGCTTCCCCAGAATCCAAATGTCTGAACAGTCAGCTTTGGATCATACTCTGAGTTTGGGGATTGCTGAGTAATATCCAACCCAAACAGGCTTCTTTTATTATATAGAAATACAAAAAAATTCATTTAAATTTGTCTTTAGTTTTAATTGTGTTTTATGAGGTTGGAACATCTGCAGTTTGAACCTCGGCTCTTGTGACATGAATTTCTTTCTGTAATGCCCTGATGTCTTTGCATAATTTGATGGATTGAGTGGGACTCCAGTTTAACAGCAGCAAACTAGACTCTATAGCATTTGCTTGCTCACTGACCTTTTTATTTTTTTCCCCAAGACCAATTTTCGCAAATGTACTTCTTTGGAAATACACTTGAGAATTTTGGGAAAAAAATGTGGGACAATTATTCTAAAATACATTCGTATCTCTTACTCACTACTTAGTCTTAGAAATGTGAGTTTTGTTACGTGATAGTTATTGGTTTTCGAAGTTGGATGTGTCTGTGTTTTTGGTTTCTTTTTTGTGTGGCAAAAATTCGTGCAATTGAGTTTATGCAAGCATGTGCATATGTGACTGAGAATTACTTTCTTCCACCATTTTGTCCTCATTAAAATTTATTAAGTCTGAGTTATCTGAATGTTGATAGAAAAGAGGATAAAAGGTCAGAAATGTGTAGCACAAATAATACATTAATTTGCAATAATTCTCTGGCTGGCATTTCTCTACTACTGCATATTCCAGAAGACTTGAAAAAAAAACCTTTATATACACAGATTTCTGCAAACTGTTTTTTTAGTGATCATGGGACCAAGCCTTAGCTGAGAGGTACTGGCAGAAGCTAAAGGATTCCCATGTGAATGGAGTATTCTGATCCAAAGAAAGTAGATTTTTGTTGGCTCTAGGAGTTCATTTCAATCAACATAGATTCAATTTTCTTAAGAGCAAAATATAGGCTGTCTTTTGCCAGCACTTTCAGGAAGATTGAGGCCTGGCCCCCCATACTGTACCAATTAGTTGTACAGGACAACTAATATTAATTCCTCTTTCTACTGGGAGCGTGGGAGTGGGAGAGGTTTAAGCCATGTCATTTAAAGCCATGTTCCCTAAATAATAGTTGACCCAGTACAGGAAGCTTGCTTATGGCTATTGATATTAAGAAATAAAAGAGGAGGCAAATAAGGATCATTTGGTGATACAGACCCCAAAATAAACATTCAATTTAGGATCATACCTGCGTTTTGGAGTAAAATCCTACTGCAGACAATAGTTCAGAATTACTCAAGAATGCAACTCAAAAAAAAGCATCTGGAGGTTTCTGCATGGTCTTCTGTACTTGAGAGCTACCAAGTCTCGCATTTGTATGCTTGGGAAAGAAGCTGGCATGAGGACAGGATGGTGCACAAAGACCTGGATTCACTTCCAGCTGCAGAGTTCCTGTGTTACCTCAGACAAATGTCTTTAGTTTTTGTGCTGTTGCTGCAACAGGCAGCAAAAATCAAATGTAAGTTCAAAGGAGAAAAAAGACGCATTCAACATTAGGCTTAATCCAAACCCTGCACACTTCAAGGATTTTCCCCACTCAGGCAACAGAAGACATAACCAAATTAAGCACAGTTTTTATTCAAAGGCTGGAAGTATGAAGACTTCTTAGTGTGGGTAGAGACCAAGGAGCAATGTGAGAGCAAACAAGTCAAACGTGTTGACAAGACAAAGGAAGCTGGGGAAAATAATCTACCTGTGTAACAGCTAATGAGTTTCTGATTAAGGGAACTCTCTGCATCAAAGTAAAATTGGTATTTCAGGCACATTTGTTCAGCTGGCCTTTGACAAGGATGAACATTTCTGATGCTTTCCAGTGATGAATAGATCATAGCCAACCCTTCTCTGCCTGGAAAAAAATGATCAGGGAAGAAAAAGTAGCACATAGAGCATTTTTTAGACCTTTTGATTCCAAATCTTGCAGAGCCCTACAGCTTTACTTCTGCCTCCTGTCACCACTCAAGGTCTTTCCACTCCACCAACCCACATGGCCTCTCCCCTGTGCCTTAAAGCTGAACTTGTGCTGCAGGTCAATGCAGATGTGAGGGTGACTCCTGCAGTGCCCCTATCCCACCTTAAGCCTTTTATCAATATCTATCTACCTGTGTTCCACAGCTTGTCCTGAGTAAGCTTAACTGGATGTTGTCTGAAAGAGGGTCTGGAGCTGCAAAGGTCTGTGGTCAAACTCGTCTCCTTGCTCTTACCAGAAGGCTTTGGGGGCTTGTTTTCCAGCACTAAAATTTATAATTCCTGTGCTGGAGTGAGAAATCTGGTATCTTACTGTCTTGCCAGCCCCCTATCTGTTCCCCTAAACACTGAGATCCTGTTATCACAAATCTGCCTGACACCCCTGTGTCTTTCCACAGGATTCCCAAGCCATAGGTCTGGCTTTGCTCATATGGAGCAGAGCTCTGTGGCAGGAGCTCCCTGGAGCTCAGGACTGCAACTGCAGGGCCCTGGGGCTTTAGCAGGGATGTCGCTCATGAAGAGCAGCATAGCTGCAATACAGTAATTCCTGTGTAGAGGGGCAGATTCGCTTTGCTCTGTGGAAGAGACACTTCCAGCTGCTTAATGCTCAATGGATTGTAGCAAGGTCAGGGACGTCTTTAGTAACAGCAGCAGCTCAAGTACTGTGGATCCTCTTGTGGGCACCTCAGCAATGATGGCACACGGGGGCTCACTGAACTGAATCCTACTGAGAAGAGATCAGAAGAGGGTGTATGTATGGTTTGGGGGTTTTAGTCACGTCATATTCCTGATTTGGTTTGCAGTGAGGCTGTGCAACTGAGGAGATGCCAATCCAGAGAGGGAGCCAGGAGCTTGAATGAGTACGTAGGGGAAAGGCAGTAGGTCAGGGTGCCATGGAAGCCGCTGACTTTGGATTGTGAACTTGCGCTTTGAGGGTTGCTGTTTTGGAAACTTGTTACATTTGCTCCTTGGTGAAAATCTTCGGGGGAGCCTTTCTTCAAGTCATATCCTTGCTGCAATCTGCACATACGTGATCACACACTCAGTGTTGTGGTAACTGAAGGGGACAACAGATATTTATTTGATTCCTTCCTTAAAGAAAAAAAAAATACCTTTCATCCTACAGGGTAGGCAGCATTTTATGAAGAAATTTAAGAAATTAATTAACTATAACAAAATTTCACCTCTTTAACCTTAGCTCTTGAGCAAACCTGAGCTAAATAAACATCTGACCATTCAATCTCTTCCATTTAAGGTTAACTTGAGTTTATTATTCAGACTACTGCCCTTGTGTATTAGGCAAAGCATAAATTATGCATACTAATTACCTTGGATGGGGCATGACTTTAATGAATTCTTTTAATTAAACTGCAACACTGTGGTTTTGTAGAGGATGGTCTATATTTCATCCTTAAACTATGTAACCTTCATCTTTGTCTGGAGATCACACATTTGAGTTGGTTTAATTCACTTAAGTAGTAAATACAAAGAGCAACCTACCCTCGCTATCACTGGGAAATTTGAAAAATGTTCATGTTCTGTTGCAGTGCTAAGAAATGAGATTCTTCAATGAAAAGCTCTGATTCTGTCAGGAAGGCAAGGCCAACATGCAGCAAAAGGATAGGTATTCTTGAAGGAATGAAGCTAAAGAGTGCTGTAGTATTGGTAATTTCCAAAGCAAACACAAGTAAATCATTTCCCAGGACTTCTCATTGGCATTTTACATTAGTGGTAAACCAGAAGAATTATCTGAGTTCCTGGTGTGTGCTTTTGAAGTGGCTTTGGCTTCTTCAAAATGATCAAGGCATAACAATTCAGTTGCACTGTTACCTGCAAAGGATTTGTCCACAGTGACAGCACCAGTAGCTTACTAGCAGGAATAGCAGCAGAGACTAAATTATTCATTTGATTCTGATTCTTAAAGGCAGAGCATGGATGTGCCCTTTCTCTTTTGCCTCTTGCTATTTTCTTCTTGTTTACCTGTTCTTGGCAGTTTTGAGGCCTCTGTAGCTTCCCAGAATCCAAAAAAAGCAAATGTTCATTGGATGTGCTTCAGCTGCCAGACAAATCAACTGCTGGGTTAAAAAGAAGCATGGTGGCTGACAAGAGTGTATTTAAGAAGGAAAATAGCGAAGGTTGCCCATCTTGACATCTCTTCTCTCCCATCTATCCAGGTCACCTTCCTCCGCAGTCCATTTAACAGCAAGGTGTGCTCCTGGCTGGTCATGCTGGCACCTTTGTGTCTTTCTCTTTCCCCACGGATCTAACATGGTACCCTACCCTTTTCTTCACAGCTCGGTTTGGTTGTTTGTTGCTTGTGCACTGACCAAGGTGCTCATCCACACAAGTAAATGGGAATTTTCTGTTTTAAATTCACTGTTCGTGGGTAGTCCCATCCCTCTGATGCTGTTCCTTTGGTCCCACCCTCCCTGTTTTTTTGGTGTTGTTTCATCATTGTTCCTTTGTCTGAAAGGAATATCTGCCCATGCAGCTGTTAGTGTGGTTATGTCCCACCACAGAAACCACTTCCAGTGATACACAGACACTTGGTGAAAGGCCCTTCCAACACAAACCATTCTATAATTCCATGGCTATAGAAATAATTATGGTCCTACATATTGAGTACATCCAAACTGTTTTATGTGTTTGCACACTATTTAATCTAAGGTTTAATATGAAGGGAAATGGAAAATACATTGTATATGTGACATCAATCTAAATTTTAAGATTTATTTAAATATTTGGGGTGTGACTCTGTTATTAGCTTTTTTCTGAGGTCTTCTGTGGCAATACCTGAATTTCACATTTTATAATGAAAGTAAAGTCTGCAGTTACTGTGAAAATGAGTTTAAAGGTTTATGCTCATAGTATGTGACCAGTTTATTCCTTGTAAAATGGGCCAGATTTTTGAAAGTTGAAAAATTCCTGGCATGAAAATGTTGCATCTCTCTCTATCTCCTGTTTGGGGAATGAATTTTAATATGCACTTTGGAACAGATTTAATCTCATCTGCACTTCCTTGGGTGAATCTGCAGTTCAGGCTTTGCTCTTCGTTGCAGTGATTCCTGTGTGACTTCAGTCATTCCTTGATGCCATTGTTTGCCATGGGCTTGTCTTCCTCTCGGTGCCTGCAGGCTGTGCTCTTATATAGCATATGTTTTGACAAGCCATCTGGTTTCAATAGCTTTCCCAAGTGTCTGCCTTCTCACAGCCTGTCTTTTTGGCAGCCACCAGTGCCTTCAAACCCTCTGTCTGTCTTTCTCCATGGGTCAGAGACTCTTATTTTAGCGTGGAAGCGTTAACACGTGGGATAAAGAAAGAAGCAGTTTATAGAACCGATGGGACATTATTGGTGTAGGGAGAGGGATTGAGACCAGAGGACTCAGCACAGCTCCCATGAATGGCCCTGTGTGACACACAGGGGTGAATGAAATGGTTCAGCTCCCTTCTGCCTGGGCACAGTGCCACACTAACAGAAGGTTCTCAGCACCAGCAACCAAGAACCCTTGCACAGCATGTCTGTCAAAGGTATTTGGAAACAGCGCTGCTTCAAGGGGTGAATTCAACAGCCATGTATCTTACACTGGCACATCTAATCATCAGAGACCTTGCATACCACTCCTGCAGCTTTTTTAACCCCACAAAAGAGCAGAATTAGCAGAATTAAGGAAATCAACTGTTTACCTTCCTTCAAATAGTCATGGGGAATCAGCTGGAAGGTTGTACTGCTAGGTGACAAAATGGGTACAAAGCAAATCCCATGATCAGGATCTATAAGCAGAAATAAAAAAGTATTGTTATGTACAAAGTTATTTCAAGATAATAAAATATTGATTTCAGCCATTATTGCGTATCTTCAGTAGTTTGTATGGGAACACAGTACTGGGGGAATCTTCCTCTGCTTTCTCTATTGTAACATGGTGAAATTACATTATTACTGCTGTTTATGCAAGTTGAAAGCATAGAAATAGCACTCACACCTGCCTGTTGTAACATATCCTAAAACAATACTGTACTTGGAATAATCCCACATGCGGAACATACACCTGGGCACATCATCTGAATGAATGAGATGCACTTGCATTTTTCTTCTTTAAACTTTTAAATTTCTAACCCTCTTCAGACCATAAATTAGTTGGCCTATTTTTTGACTTGCATTGATATAATAAGATTCATGTAAAAATGAAATAAGTTATATCAAACAGTTTCTGCTTTGCCAGTAGAGAAAAATAAATCTTTGAACACCTTTTCCCCACCCCTCCCTTGTTTCCAGGGAGGGGAGCTTCACTCCTGGTTTCACTAAGGACAGTGAATATCAACAGCTAGATTATTTACAAGGAACTCTACTTGAGATTAATTTGGGGTAAACAGAAGCAGTAGATGATAATAACCCCATCAATCACTTGCTGTTTCACAACCAGTTTCAAGCAATGCCATTAGATTCTTTTTTAAGACATAGAACAAGTTTTCCAGAGCTCTTGTCTGCCAAACTAAGTAATCCCCCAAAGTAGATGCATCCTTTCTTGACTCATCACTTCTATTGAAGAGCATCAGGAACAAATAGGAGAGCTGAGAATTAGCTTGGAAGGACTGGCTTTTAAATGTTACATTTCAGTGATTATTGTTTGCTTGTTCCAACCAAAAATTGTTTATGAAAATGAAAAATACTTTGGTATTTTATTGCAATCTAAAGAAAATTAAGATTTAAGAGAAATTTGTGCTTGGCAACAGAATGTGTGTGCAATGGGTGATGTGAACAGAGACTGGAATGCTCTGACATTGTAATGCTTTGTTTAGGTTGTACCAGCATGCCAAATCTGTCAGCAGGTTTTCCAGCAGAAGGCAATGTATAAAGCAAGTCTTATTTTTAAAAGTAAAGTGAAGATCCTGTGAATTATTTGCTGTGTTTAAATGCCTCTAGCAACACAGAGTTTGATTTCAATGGGAATCTGCAAAAGCAGAGGTGTAATTTCATTTTGTAATACTTGAAGGTGCAAGGAGTACGTACATAATGTTCACTATTATTTTATTCAGGTTCTAAGTTCTACACTAATTAATTTGCAAAACAAAGCAGTAAATAGAAACTAGATTTTCTTTTGCTCCAAATATATAACTATAAAAATTTGAATTACATTGGAATAGTTTAGTATTCATACTATTCCTTGAAACTCTTCCATGTCTCCTCCTCAGGTTTCCATTCTTCTGTAGGTCAACAGCAATTCCAAGTCAGCTGTCACAATAAAGCCTGGTTTGTGGATGTGAAATGACAATCAACTCTATGCAGGTAGCTAGGGGAACTACTCATGGAGTTTTACTGCTTTCTTTCAGGCCTGCCCCACTGCAGGCAAAAGATTCTTTATGGCAAGAGGGCTAAAAACCAGTGTGTGTGTGTGTGTGGCAGCAGTTTCCCACCTAACTCTCTGATTTAGTCTGGCTGATCTTCCTGAATCATACATTTCTTGTACATGACCAGAGAAAAATCTGCTGTACCCTGAAAATCAAGCTTTATTAATTTTCAGAAGAGAGAATCCTGTTCTGATATCATTAGTACGCGTGGTATATGAAGCTGTAGTGACATGATGGCAGTTAAAATGCTTTCACTAGCTCAGTCTGCAAAAACCGCTTTCGTACTGCTGCAATTGCAGGTGCTGGATTTGGTGACAAGACTGAAGTGCTTCCAAACAGTTGTGTATTCTTACGTATTGAACTCCCTGTTTTGGGGCTGTGACCCTTTTAAAAATCATGTGTAGCCCTGCTGGAGATTTCAATAGGACCAGTCAGGTGCTTGCAGTGAGATGTGTACTTCATTCGGTGTTTCACTAAACTAAGGAGCAAAATTTCTGAATAATGCTGCTGCAGCCAAGATGTGACCTATAAAGACAGAGGTGCAGGCCTAGTGAGGTTTCAGCAGACCCACTGAGGTGCTCAGAAAAAACAGGGAAGTTTGAAGGTTATTAAGTTTGGGCCTATAGTTTTCATAAATTAATTAGTCATAGAGATGTGTATTGATTACTCTTTATTATTGTTGTTGTTAGTCAAGGTTTTTTCCACACTGGAGCATGAAAATTTAGCTTGCAGTGGACTTTGTTATTGAATTCTCTTTAAATCTTTATTCTTAGTTGAAGTAAATAAACCAACACGGTAAAGAGAGCTGATAGCTACTCCATCTGTATTATGGCACACAATGATGGCTGGAAGTTAAAGGTTTGATATATAGATCTATTTTTTTATTGCCAGCCCCTGCCCCTGAAGAAAGTATTAAAATTTCCAGATGAGTAACCAAACAATAAATAGATGAGACAGTTGCTGTGAATATCTGATTTTTTGCATAATAATGAGATATTGCTGGATAATATGCTTTGCGGTCCACAGTTTGTCTACATTATCATTTTGATTGGACAAATGCATAAGAAAGATATACAAGTAAAGCTGTGCCAGGTCTTCTATTTTAAATTGATTCCATGTGAGAGTTCACTTAAATTTCTAGGACATTTTTAAAACAAAACAAATTCAAGGAATATCCTTACACATACACACAGATACATTCACTTGCACACATCCTTACACACAAAATGTACAGCCAATACCCAGCCTTACAATTTCTTATGCACAGCCAAAACATTGTGTGCAAACTGCAGGCTCTTTCTCAGGCCAGTTAGGTTAGAATTAAGGGTGTTTTCAGTGAGCACCTTCTGTCCTGCCTCGCAAAAGGCTCATGGAAACATCTGCAGGGGGGCCTGCCTTTCAGCTCACAGCAGGACCTTGTCCCATCCCAGAACAGGCCAAAGCAAAGGGAGGCTTTGGGGTCAGTCCCAAATCGTGGATAGGGAAATTCCTCAATGATTTCACTGTGGAAAGAAACCTGGAGTCAGGTGATCAGAATGCTGATCTCCATGAACATCTCAAGAGAGTCTGGCATCTAGTAGCATTTGGGTGCAGTTTTGATGGGGGGGGAATACTGTGCCAGTTGAACTCCATGACAAGTATTACAGCTGCACATAGGGCACTGCTGGTAGCACTGAAGCAACATCTCAGTCACTGCTCTCACTTCTGGGAGGTGCCCAGTAATACTGCCAATATCAGTGTCTAGGTCAAAGCTGGTGCTCGGTTAGGAAGCTGGTTGACAAACTTAAATACAGCCAGTTTTAAAATTTACTCCAGATGTTTTTCTTTTAAAGTTTTATTAATAAAGATGGAATCAGAGTTTAATTTTCATTCTACAAAAAAACCAAACAAACCCCAAACAAACAACAAAATAAACAAAAAAAAAGCTATATAGTTTATTTGAACATAGTTATCTATTTTCTGCATTTGACCTTGCCATGTGGACAGGAAGCCCAGGCTTCCAGGTGAGTTTCTTCTGATATGCACACCTCCAGCTTCTGTTGTCGTTCTGGTGTAAGTCTGAGCCTTCTAAGTCCTGCAGGGGTATCGTGTTATTCTTCCTTTTTGCTATATTTTTCTTAGATCTCCCAGTCTTCTCCAAGTCTTCCCACAGATGTTTGCTTCCTCCAGGTTTTGAGAGGGCAGGGTCCTGTGTTCCTTGCACCTGGCAACTGCAGTGAGAGTCCTTGCTGTGCGGTGACAAACCTGCCTGCCTCAGGGCTGGTTTCAGACCTGTGAAACACTGGCAACTCAACTGCAAACATTTGCTGGTTCAACAGAGGAGCGGACTTGGCTCTGTCTTCCTTTTTTTTTCCTCTCTTTGCTTCTGCATGTGTTCACCAGATAAGAAATCCACATGTTGTTGTTGAGACGGGCACGACACACACGGAAACGGCCTCAGTCCAAGGAAGAAGTTTTATTCACCACTACAAAGCCCTTTTTATACCCTTTTCTAACATTCGGGCCACTCCCCCATTGGTTCCCAGTTCAGCACCCCCCAGTACCATTGGCCACCCAAAGTTAGCCCACAGTCTTGCAGGAAGACAGACTCCCTCTGGCAGGTGTGTTCCTCCTTCCGATGTTGTTAATTCCTTCTTCTGTTGATGTTGAGATTCTCACGGGTACAGCCAGGATTCACACGGGTACAAGAGGATTGTGCCAGCTCGATGTCTGTGAGCTGAGGCAGGCCAGCTGTCAGTTCCCACATCCACATACTTAAAAAACAATGGTAAATAAATAAGCAAACCCAGCAAATATGACTTAGATGTGTCCTAAGAGCACTTACAGCATCAGCTTACCTCAGCAACAGAGAGATGAAAACTGCTGCTAGATTAAAGGAACTTGCACAGCTCCTGTACTGTAACTCTGCTAGGACATACATGATTTAACTTACAGAAGGGCATTTCTGATGTCCTGATGGTCCCTCCATACCAGATTTATATAGTGGTGGTTTCTGACCCTGTTTCTTCACCAGAGCATACTCACAGTATTGGGAAGTAGTCCAGGATTTTTTTCCATGAGTTTACAGTATCTATCAGCATTTCTGTTGTGATGGGATGCCTCAAGAGCTCTCATGATGCTCAGCCATCAGTGTTGTACCCAGAAGCCATTCAATCACAAAAAAGAAGTGGGACCAGGTTGGGCCTAGTTACTCATCTGCTGGTGAAATGTCCCACACTGAGAGTGACACCTGGTTTATGTCCTGGCTCCCTCTCTCATGATTCCTCATACTATAACCAACAGGAATTTTGTGGGTTCTTTGTCCTTAATCATATAGGTCCAACCCATATCTACAAAACACAGAGTCAAATTCGAGCCTTAAAGCACAGAGTGTTTTCATCTACACCATGATATTCCCTGCCCTGGCAAAAATCCAGCTTACTGCATTTGACCTCAGAAACTAAATGCATCGTTGAAACGATGCTGTTGGAATTATGCAACTGACCAATTAATTATATTTTAAAGATTATAATATGGTTAATGGGCAGCAAACTTGGTGAAGTCATCAGGCTAAGTGTACTGCAGGTGCAACATCTTTTTTTACTGGAATTTGATTCATTCACAAAATGATTTTTCTATTCAAAGCAACTGTCATGCTTCTTTTGTCCATAGATAATTAAATAAGCTTTCCAATTTACTCATGTATTCTAATTTACATAGGGTACCGACCCAAAAAAACCTTTCTGCTTACCCAGAGAGAAGACATAAAATACACAGATAAATCTAAGTGGCAGCCAGGGCACAGTAAGAGCAATTCTGGCTGGTGAGGGCACTGTTGCTGTAGCTCAGAGCCTGGCCTGAGTACTGCCAGAAAGTTTTCTGTCTTCTTTTCTGAGGTCACAGAAAAAAGGAAAGTGCAGGTCTGAGGTATTGAACTGTCCCGTGCAGAGCTTTTATATTCTCTTTACTCACATCTTCTTTAGCTCAGCTTTCTCAAGTACAGGCAGGTACTCTGAGCAAGTTTCTCCCCTTTTATTTCACTTCTTCCAGTGCTGGTCTTTGTACAGGCCCTCTGTGATAAGAGAATTCCGTCCAAAGCTCAACAGCTCTGTGCTGTTTTCTGAGCCTTGGGCTTCCTGCAGCTGAGGTTTGCACTTCCCAGAGGTTCCTTATTTTCAAAGTTTTAGATACTCCTGTGATTCCTCCTAGCATAGGATTCAAATTCCTCACAAACACTTGTGCATACAATTGCACAATATTATTGTGAGTTTGGCAAATGATTTCTTTATGGGGAACAGGCACAAAGGGGCCCAATATACAGTATTTGCAGCAAAGAATATATGGGTCATGTCTGAGAAATACCAGCTACAAAGATACTTAAAGGCTGGAGCATCGTAGGGTGTTGTAAAACCCTTTGCAAGCTTAGAGAAGAGAGTGTACAAGCACTTTCAAGGCAGTCTAGGCCTGTTTTAGGCTGTCTGGGCACAGGAAAATGATTGTATGGACAGGCTGGATCAATGGGCTGAGGCCAGTTGTGTGAGCTTCAGCAAGACCCAGTGCTGGGTCCTGCCCTTGCATCACAATAGCCCCGGCAGTGGCACAGGCTGGGGACTTAGTGACTGGAAACCTGCAAAAGGCCCTGGGGGTGCTGGTCAGCAGCAGCTGCACATGAGCCAGGTATGCCCAGGTGGCCGTGAAGGCCAATGGCACCTGTCCTGGACCAGCCATGGTGCATCCAGCAGCACCAGGGCAGTGACCATCCCCCTGCACTGGGCACTGGTGAGGCCACACCTTGAGTGTTGTGTCCAGTTCTGGGCCTCTCAGAAAAATAAGGGCTCTGAGGTTAGAGCCTGTCCAGAGAAGGGCTGGACTCTCTGGAGTCCATGGGAAGGCCTGGAGCACAAGCAGCTGAGGGAATTGAGGTGTTTAGCCTGGAGAAGAAGAGGTTCAGGGGGGATCTTACTGTTCTCTTCAACTCCCTGACAGGAGGTTGGGGCCGGGTGGGGGTTGGCCTCATCCCCTGAGTAACAGGAGACAAGTTGTGCCAGGGGAGGCTTAGGTTGAATATTAGCAAAAGTTTCTTCGTGGAAAGCACAGTCAAGCACTGGAAGAGGCTCCTCAGGGGAAGTGGTGGAGTCAAAATTCCTGGAGACATTGAAAGATGCGTAGATGTGGCACTTGGGAATGTGGTTTAGAGGTGGGCTTGGCAGTGCTCTGTTAAGTTTGGACCCCATCTTAGAGGTCTTTTCCAACCTAAATGATTCTGCAATGTCCTGAGATCCCACCTGCTCTAATATATATATTTTTTTTCATACGAGACCTTAAGGGCACTTTGGGAGTCCATGAATGAGGTGGAGCATTAACCTACTTTTCCTCAGTTGTAGGAAGTGCGCTTCTGTTATGATTGTCCTGTCTCTGAGCCACAAAAGCCAGAGGTGTGATGGCTGTGAGCAGACACATTTTAGCCAACAGAGCTGGGCCTGGGGCTCCCCAGCAGCCAGTCCTGCTCAGGCTCTGGGATCACACGTGCTGCAATATCCAGGGCTGTATCCACAGCTGGGGCAATGCTCCAGTTGGTGACTTCAGGGACTGTGTGTGTGGACTGATTTATGATCCTCAAGTGTGTTGTGTAGTAGCTCTTTTTTTCCCCAGACAAGGCAATTCAGCTTCAAACATATCTGTCTTATTTATAAGCAGTTTAAACTTTACACTCAAGTTATTTTCTTCTCTTTCCCCAAGCTCATAATTTAAGGGGAAAACCATCAAAAATAAGTACATAACATAGCAGAATACAAACCCTTAAAAACTAGCAGAACCTTCAGTCTCTGCTTGTTTTCCTTTATGGTATTTTGTTTTATTAATAAGGCTGCCTCTGTATTCATGACAAAATAAGAAAGCTATTTCCAATGAAACAGACAAGTCTTTGTTAGACATCAAATATAACTAATATTTGATGTCATAAATATTAATGACTTTCATGTCTTCAGATACTTTAGAATCAATTCCAAACATTTTGGTTTTGATTCACTCTTATTTATTTTTTCACATTGAACTGGTAGAAGGAATTTTCCCGTGTTTTTCTGTGAAAAATGTATCAAGTTCTGCAGCCTTCTTTTCTGTTTGTGTAAAGATGTTGTTCAATGTATTTTACATGACTATGTCTGTACAGCCAGGCAGAATTAGCAGTTAGTGTCACATAACAGAAATGTAGATATGATGGCCACCAGTCCAGCTGCCAATTCGAGCTGATCCTGGGATTTCCTGGCAAAAGAGAAGGGATTGAAAGAGGCAGGCCTTTACCAGGAAACATTAAAGAGACCACATTTTCTGTGGCCATAGCACACAGCACAACCTGTCTTTTGCCATCTGTTTCCTTTGCCAGGTCTCCACAGGTACTGAACAATAATTGAAATCTCACCAACAATAAATTAATGTTCCTTAAACACAGGAAAGTCCTCTTTCTGAGTGGAATAGTTCTGTCTCTAACCACAAATGTACAGACTCAGGATTAGGCCACAAATTTAAACTTTCATGTCCTACAAATAAATAATGAATAATGTCATCGGTTGACTGAGTGTTGAAGCGGAGAGCAGAGTCTCCCAGAGATTAGATATCTGAACCTGATATATCTATAACAATTGGGAGTAAAGTTAAAATATCCATCCACACGTGGAGGAGAGGGGATTCTTTGCCTGTGGAGGGTTGGTCTATACTCAGATCAAAGGAAAAAAATGATGCAAGCCTTTGATGGGAAATGTAGGAAAACAGTAAGTTAAAAAAATACCCATACCTTAAAAAAAAACTGAATGCTTTCAGAGCTTGAAGGAAAGAAATCCCATGTTCTTTCCAAGCCTGTGGAACATCATAGCTGTTGTAAATAGGCCAGTCCCAAAGAGAGTACACATGTTCCAAATGGGAGGAGATTATTTGCTGCACCATTTTAGCATGCTTGGTTTGTCAGTAATTAATAGAAAGTTGACAGGGATTTTGGGCAAAATAATTCAGTGTTTCATAAGCCCAAGATCTGGCATAAAAGATGCTTTACTTATGGTATATTCATATGGTGAGAACATAGCCAAGTTGTTAGCATTAATGAAATCCATCCTAATTCCTCTTTGTAAGATGCATTATTAATCTGCTGTTATTAAACAAGGAGTTCAAAGCAGTTAAGACAAAGAGTAGGACAAGAAGAAAATACATTTGAAAATTTCATCATTCACAGCAAGAACTAGGGTCTGAACAGAATTGCTTCAGTTTAGTGATGAGACTGTTACTTGGGTTTTTTGAAGATAGTTTTGGAGGTAGAGAATATTTCCTAGGCAATTCTAGTGACTGAGTGGGATTTGGTGTTATTAACTAAATATGGAAGTTTTATCCTGGTTTGCCGAGGAAGTGAGGCTTATGCGACCATATTTTGTGCCTGTTTTCTCCTCTCAATCAACCCAAGCAATGTTGAATGTTTTGGCCAGCTTCAGTCAAACTTGGAAGGTGGGGAAATCCTCTTCCTACTATTTGAATTCCTGTGTTTTTTTAAGTATTCTCTTAGACAGTTTCTTAAAATGTTGACTGGATAGAAAAGACAGGCTCAAATTAGTCCCTGAGGGAAAGCCAGCCTGAGCTCAAGCACTGTTCATTGTGCATGGCAGTAACAAGGCCGCCACCAGTGGGTGCATCCTCTGACAAGTCAGCAGGCAGCTCTGTTCCCTCTGCTCTAGTTGGGTAGGGTATCATTCAGAAATAACAGGGGAGGGCTCTTTGGGCAGGTATAGTTTAGGGAACAAAGGCCATTATCTGTAGGGAATCAGGTAAATTTATTCCAGTGCTTACACTACAGTGTGCTTTTCAGTACTGCTCTGTGTCAGCCATCCCCACTGAGATCAATGGTGGTTGTATTGTGGACTGAAAGGATAACAGCATAAAGAATGGGGATGTACAATCTTGAAAAGCCTCTGTGTCCAAAGATCTCTGAGTGCCAGTACTAATAACTCCTTACAGAATTTCCAGAATGAAATCCTAGTGCTGTTCCCACCAAGGGTGATGGTGAGAGCCTGTAAGAACAAATTAAAGTTTTCATTGTGTCAGGGTCTGGATGCTGCCACTAGTTGAGAAAACACTTAACAGCAATATTTTAGTAGATTTCAGATTATTGATTTTTTCAGTGATTTTTTGTTAATTACACAATGTCAGCAAGTGAAAGATGAAATGGACACATCAAAGAATAGTCTGAATCCTTTGGTTTGCGCTATTGTGTAGCTGTTGTGTATTGCTGGCTGCCTTGCAAGGAACAAATAAATAGATGATGCCTTATTACTGAGTTTTGAGTTGTCCTCATGGATTGCAAAACGTGATTTTATTTTGAAAAGAAAACAAAATTGGTAACACTTTCATGCCCATTTTCTTGAGCCTAACGGGCTTGATGCTTTCTGTGCACATAGTGGGTGCTTGCATACATACCTTGGCAGCACAGGAACTTCATACATGAACTTGTGTTTGTCAGTCTTGCTCTGCACAACTGAAATGCCACCAGCTCTGCTAGGCTGAAATAAGGAGCACAAAAAGCAGATTTTGGAAGCTTGCTATATCGATTAGTGTTTGTTCAGTCCATTTACTCTAGTTAAAGCAGTATTTTAGGGAGTTTTCCCTCCATACAGAAAATAAGAGTCGATCACAATTCCATCAAAGTGAAGAGAAGGTTTAGGCAGAATGAAGAAATATTTGTAACAAAGAAGTTTTTTCTTTTCACATTTACAGTTACTATTTATTAATGCAAGGAGAGAAAGGTTACAGTGTACAGTGTAGCATGCTTGGAAGAGTGGAACATTTTATAAGCCCCAGTGAGAAGCCGTGGTTTGGAGCTTCCGAGAGATAAATTAGCTTCTCTGAAGTCTTGTGCTGCTGCTGGTACATTAATTACCTGAGCTAACACAAAACAAATGACCAAAACCACTGCCTCAAGGTCTGCAGTGTGAGGGACAGGCTTTCCTCTCTCCTGACACTGTGAAGAAATGGACAGGCATGATTTGCATCCCCCACCAGGGAGAAAGGCTTTTACTATTGCTGCTCTGAGATACAAGGAATTCCACCCTATGCCAGGATACTCTGGGGATCCAGGCTTATATAACGATGCTTGCTGTTTTTCTACCAGATCAGTTCCCAGCTTTCCTAAGAGGTATTTCCAGAGCTCAAGTGGATGAATACTGACAGCTTCTGCTTTGTATCCTCAAAAGGATGAAGGAGAAGACAATGCTGAAAATAGTACTTAACGCTGTGCTGTTGACCTCCTACCCAACTGTGCCACATCCGCATTCACAGAACCATAACCTCCCTGACTTGCATTGAGAACTAAGGAACGCATTGTTACTGACCCAAATTCATCCCATTGAGTTTCTTTGCAGCGGCATTTGACCCCAAAACTGTCCTTTTAAGCAGTATATCTTTACTTCGAAAGAAAAAAATCAGAGCTTGATCATGGAGAAGCAGTTTGAGGTTGTTTTATTTAGTTGTAGGACCTGACAAAGGAGAATGCTCAGGAAAATAGAATAAAGTCGAAGGATTTGGGATATTCTGAACAAAAGAAAAAGCAGCACTTAGATATACACAGTCGTTACTGCAAAGGGAGGGTTAACGAGGGATCGAGAGTGCTAGATGTCTCATGGGCTTTCTTCTTTTCTAATGTTCTGGGTGGCTCTGTGATCTGATGGCTGTCAGCCACTCCGTGGTCTGACAAGGCTTTACTTCTCTTTAGAAATGTATTTTGTTTTATAATTTATGCCTGTGACCAGTTAGGAGGAAAATGCTGTTCTCCGAAATACAACTCGGACACATCAATGCAGATAGAGAAAGAGGAGCACTTTGATAGAATCTGAGTGCTACAGGCAGAACTGGGTTTATTTTCCAATGGAGAGCCTTCATCTGAACATGCAATAGGTGCCCCTGGTGATTCCTGCGCAATGACTTCAAAAGAGCCTGATCTTGAGCTTATGGAAAAATCTCAGAGTAATGCCAAGCTGATAAAAAGACATATCTTTGTATATCTTCTGACAGGGAAAAAGGGGGGAAAAAAAAGGAAATAAACCCCTAACCCAAATTCCTCAAAAGCAAGGCTCTGCAAGATGAGCCCGTGCTTTCAAAAGACTTATCCCAAACCATCTTACAGGAAAGAGATTTATAATATATAAATATATATAAGCAGTGAGAGAAATTGTAATATCTATGTACAGACAATGGAATTTACTGTTAATTGTCCCTCATTTTGCTCACTGAAGGAGTGAGGAAGAGAACAAGGTGATTTCAGAGTAGTCAGCCCCTGCCTGATTCCAGCTGGTGGTGTCCATTCTCCACATCGTGCTGCCCAGTGCTGGCTGTGTGGGGGCAGAGCAGGAATTTCAGCCCTCTCGTGCTTTGCTGCTCCTCTCTGGCCTTGCTGTGCCTCCTGTGTGGACATAACCAGTCCTGTGGCTCTGATTTAGGCAAACCTTCTCTGGATTCCTCACAGGAATTCATCCACCAACTCTTTTAGTCGTACTTTCAGAAGAAAATCCAGTATTATTAAGACTTTATCAAAGGCTTTACAGTGCCTGGTGCTTTACCTAACAATCCTGGAGAACCTGAATGCTGGAGAATTTCCAGCAATCGATTTGCTGTTAGAAAAGGAGGGAAGGAATTTGTCTGAGGTGTTACTGATGAGAAGTGGATAATGTGGTTTTGATGCAAAAGGAATTGAAAAATTCCTCACCATTGAGAAAGTGGAGTCAAAACACAGAAAAGAGAATTTCTTAAAGCCTCCTAGAGTTTCATCAAAAATATTTAGGACTGTGATTTTGTTAATGTTCGGATAGATTAGTCCACATCTTGAAAAGTACCCTAGCATTATCCTTAAAACAGATTATGAGCTGTCCTTTCTTCCTCCAAGAATTAAAAAACAAATGAGCAAAACAAACCAACCAACTTTAAAAAAACAAACAAAATAACAAAAAACAACCGAACAAAAAATCTAAACAAACCAGTAAACCCTCCCCCAACCCTTGTTATAGGCAGAGAGGAACATAGAGCCCCATGATTTGATCTGGGTTAGGTCCTTCTTTGGCAAGTTCTTTTGCATCTGGGGCAAAAGAAAAGGTTTCTGGTTTCTGGTCTGAAAGCACTGGACTAACAGTTGAAAAAAAAAATGAAAAAGCATGTAGACATTTTCCAAAGCTTTCAGATTTGCCCATGACTATGCAGCATTAGGGCACCCATGTACAGCTGCATGTGACCTTGCACACCCACTGACTGTGACCCCAAACTGAGAGAAAGACAAATTACTTACCTAATTAGAAAATCATCTGAATGCTCTGGAAAACCTTGATAGTGAAACTCTTACTCTATTTCATTCACTGGGAATTTTCTGGGGATTTTTATGCAATTAGATTTTTGCCCTGAACTCCACCCTTTGTGTATAAGGCATTTGCCAGCATGACTTGGGTGAGCTGTGCTGTAACCGGAGGACTCTGTCCCTGAGAGATGAGAAAACTCAGCAGTGACAGGGCAAGAAGGAAGGGACGAGCCTCCCCTCCTGGGGAATTTTCTGTTGTGAGAGTTGTGTGTCTTCCTTTGCTAGACACAGTACATCTAATTTTTTAGGAGAAAATACTGGTGCCAGCCTTGCAAATCATGAAGGGCTGAATATAAAGTACTTTAAAACCATGTCCTTTGGCTAGTGAGGAGTGCAGCTCAGGGTGGCCCAGCTTTTTCCCATGTACATTCAGGAGTGTGTCTGCTTCCCTGAGTCCTTCTAGGTCTAGCAAAGATAAGGAAGCTTGAGCTCAATAAAGAAATGAATATGACTATTAACAACTTTCTTCAGGTGCAGAAATCATTAAAATCTGCTTTCATATGTGTTAGAATTCCTCTCTCTGTTAGAGTTCTCACAGATGCAAAACAACAGCAATTTGGAGCCAAATTATGTGTAGCAGGCATCAGCCTTCTCTTGATCCTCTTCCCTGTTCTCCAAAGAACTTCCTTAACCTGAAAATTATAAGGGTTAATCAAGAAATTATATTCAACAAGGGCTCAAGTGCATTCAGCACAAATTGAGAAGAAACACAAACAGTTTGAGGTCTCTTTCAGCAGGTCCGTGCAGGCCTGTTCCCATCTCTCTGTGTGTGAGTGGTCTCATCGCTGGTCTGAACAACCCAGCCCTGTGAAAAGCTAAGCAGAGGCAGGAGCACAGCAGGAGGAGACACAAGCCTTATGTCCATGGGTCCAGCACTGGGGGAAACTGAAAGACCCAGGGGAACTGTTCATCCCCCACTAGCCTTCAGGGAGGGATGTCTCCAAGGCACAAGGCAAAAATGTGTTAAAGACCCTGGGATGCTGATGGAACCTTACAGCTTCTCTTTACTCTGCTCCCAGGAATACACATCATTAAGCTGAGGTGAAAATTTGGTAGTCAGAGCCACAGAGAGAATGCTCATGCAGGAGAGAAATACAGGAAGATGTGGGAGAGAATCAGATAGTGATGCTGCTCAAGTTGGAAAATAATTGCATTTCTGTGGTGTGGGAGAGGTGGGGTTGCACCTGTGTGAAGAAATGGTTGCCATCTGCGGCTAGCAGAGCAGGAGAATTGTCTTCCCTGCTCTGAAGCAGGTACTTTGTCCACCTTGATATTCTGCAGCAGAGTTTCCTGTCCGACCTAACCTTTAAAGCTCCTCTTTCTGGCCAGAGCTGGATGACTTGGTGTGCTTTCACGTTCACGTATTCCAAAAAACAGACTCTGGTAACTTTTTGCTTGTTTCCTTTGAGTTTGTATTTGTTTCATATATAATTTGTATGTAGTGGCACTGCAGATAGTAGGAACAAACCTGTCCCCTGATTAGTAGCTCAGACTGTTAAAACATGGAACTAACATGTGGGCCTGCTCAGGAGAACCGCCTTGGGAATATGAGTTCCCAGATGCTCTGGCAGGAAGCAATTGTACTAGAGGTTTTTAAAGTCTGAGAAGGCACCTCAAGCTGTCAAGGCTGGGGCTGGTGAGCGCACCAAGGGGTAGAACCAGGTCTGGGTTCTGGGCTCAGTCCCTCCATCTTTACGGTCTATCTAGAAGCCATTGCTGCAAGGAATGAGGATGGAAGCTGCATGCCCTAAAGTGCCTTGACATCATCCCTGGGAAAAATGTCTACAGGTTAATGTCTGCAAAGAAGCCCAGTGCATGCAGGTGGTCTGTGCTGTCTGCAGTAGTTGGGGGCAGTGGAAATGCTGAGCATTTTCCTGTGGTATAAGATTAGTCTTGGCTGTAATGTCTCTCTAAGGAGCTGCTCTAATTAATGCAAAATACTCTACTTACTACTTAATTAATACTGAGGCCCCACGAAATAGCGCAAAATCAAGAGCCTTTATTTAGTAGTGCCTACAGTTGTGGTGTGAGTTCACCTTTCAGACACGTTGGTGTGGCCATGTTAGGGACATGTAAGGGAGCAGAAGGCAAGGCCCTCCCTTGGATACCAAGGTGCTCTGCCCTGCTCTGGCTGCCTCAGTGCTGAGAGAGGATGGCACAAAAGGTTCCTTTCACGTATAAAACCTGCAGAAGGAAGGGCAGGGTCACCTAGTCCACATACAGCAGTTGGCACCCTCTGGTCCATCCCTGTGGGAAGAGTGGCTGTGCCTCTGCTGTCCATTGCTTGCTCCCTGGTTAGGCACTAGCACGGATGAACACGGTTGTGCTGCCATGCCCCGTGATGTGCGGCACGGGCACAGTGCCGGCCTCGCCTGCGGGCGTAGCCAGGGCGAGGCCAGCGCTGGGTAAAGGGGAGGGTGTCCCCGCGGTCCCCCGGCGACAGCCCTGGCACCGTGCAGCCCGGCAGCCCCGGTGTGCCCTGTGCCGTAGGTGTGGCGGCCCCGGTGTTCAGAACCCTGAGTGTGGCAGCTCCGGCGTGCTCTGAGCCCGCAGCCCCAGCGTGCCCCGGGTGTGTCAGCCCCGGTGTTCAGAGCCCTGTGTGGCAGCCCCGGTGTGCCCTGGGCCGGCAGCCGCACTGTGCGCGATGCCCTGGGTGTGGCAGCCCCGCTGTGCTCAGGGCCCCGAGCGCGGCAGCCCCGGCGAGCGGCCGGGCAGGAGCATTCTGCCCCAGCGTCCCGAGAAGGGGCTGCGATCCTTAGGGCAAAGGGCGGATCGTCCCTCTTTTCTCTTTGCAAATATAAACGTCATCCTCCAAACTGTACTGTGGCTCTGCTGTATAAATCTGGAACGTTTAATTTTTTTGGTTGTATTGTATTTTTTTCTAAGCAAGGGTGCCAGTGCAACTCGCCCTGTAGCGCAAAGGGACCCAGAAAGAGAGAGGAAGATAAAATGAATTTAAATTCCAAAGGGGTTTCAGTGCTGGTTTCCTAGTCCCCGAGTCAGCAATGTGTTTGTGAAAATTCAGCCTTTTTGTCTCTCAGAAAAAAAGGGCTAAATCTACATCGGTGGCCCAGTCTAGGTTTGCTATTCTTTGCATTTTCTATTCAAGTGAATGAGAGTGAATGAAGTGGCCTGGGACCCTTTATTTGATCTACTCAATTGCATAAAGTGACAGAATTCTAATATATTTGTTTAATGCTCTTCAATGGGGCTTTCACTTTCTAGCTTGCAAATGAAGCCTCGATCTCCAAAGTTTTGTCCTTTTTTTCTTTCTACCTTTTTTTTTTCCTGGCAGAGAGACCATATTTCATAACTTGGGCCACGGTTTGAAGTGATTTCAAGAGGAGTTTTAGACTCGAAAAGTGGGAAATAAAGAAACAGATGTGAAGTTATTGTAAATTCTTATAGTGGGCTCTGGGGCTATTGTAAACCCACTGCAGGCGGTCCAAAGCCTCTCTTTTTCATGCTGTAATTGAAACATATTAATTAGATAATTTGTTGTTAGTTTAAAAGAAACAAATACAGCCCCTCCAAGGCTTCACAGCCCCGGTTTCTTTTTGTTAACAAAAACAAAACAGAAAAAAAAAACAACCAACTCACAAAGTGACATTTATATTAAGATTCTGAGATAATTCGGCACTGTAGTTGATGAAGCTGCTAAGTTTTTTCTCCCTTTCCCAAGGACCACTTTTGAAAAAAGGCTGGCTCATAAAACTCTCTCTCAGGGGTCACCGGGGAGTTCTTTTCTCCCTACCTGGCACAGACCGCCCTTCCCTGCAAGGCGCGGTTCGAGAGAAAATAAATATTCTGAGTGAGAAAGAGCTGGCTGTCTTCAATAGAGGATTCAGTCCTGTGGGGTGGTGTCTTGTCACATGTTGAGGGGAAAACAAAACAAAACAGAACCACCAAAAAAAAAAAAAAAAAAAAAAAGGCGAGGGGGAAAAAAGAAATACGCCGCCGAGAAAGGATTCACATACCATGTGCTGACATGAAGCAAACCCCCGAGCCGCCAAGCCCGGCTGGGTTCTCGGGCTTACCTTGCACAGCCGGGCTCCAACCCATCCTCCGAAAGAAATGAGCTTTTGCCTAGAATGAACGGTGCCTCTGCATTAAGTACGCCTAGCTTATAACGTCTCTCTGGCAAATAAAATTTAAAAAAACCAAAAATCCCCTCGACCCCCCACGAAATGTCTAAGCACTAAGGAGAGCTCGGCCGCGGCTGATTCCCTCACCCCCCTCGTCCCTTCCCTCCGCGCTGTTGTCTGTTGCTGCTCTATTTCAGATCTGTGTTTATTGACATTGGACTTGAGCCATTAGGGAGATTTAACAAGTCAAAGCAGTAAATTCAAGCGACGCGCTGAGTTGCGTATTTGTTTGAAATCAGCATCACAACATTTGGGGGCGCGGGCGGAGATGCGCGGAGGAGCGCGGCGGCCCCGCGGGCTGCGCGCTGACGGCCGCGGAGCGGGAGAGGCGGCCGAGGCCGGGGGATCCCCGGGCTCGGGCAGTCCCGGGCAATCGCAGAGATAATGAGGAAAATGGCACTTTAAACGTACGGTGGCGAGTCACACACTCGAATTATGCAGCGAGAAAGCTATTGCACCTTTTGAAAATATTTTGCTTTGGGGCATAATCTTTTCAGATCTTTATCTCTGCTGTAACTATATAGTTTTAAAAAAGACTCTGAAAGTGCAGCTTCATCTTGTTAGTTGAGCTGGCATTTCATCCTTGAGGATTTGTTCTGACTGCTAGATCTTTAAAGAAAAAAGAGGAGAAAAAGCGCGTCCTCGTTGTCTAAAAATGTAGGTCATCGCTTGTTTAGGAAAAGTTTGTCGAGTTATGTGTCCATTGATCTGGTGATAAGTTTTGAATGCTTTCTTTAACTGATCGTGTTGATATAATCGTGGGTTGGACTTGATGAATGAGTTCAGTTGTCCCCCATCTGACAAGCTTTAGCAGCTTCATGCATTTTAATCAGCCCAATGATTCATGTATTTTCCACCTTTTTTCTGTGTGTGGGATCCGTTTAAAAAAAAAAAAAATAGTCGCAACTGGATTAATTGCCCTCTACATTAATCTTAAAACTTTCGCAAAGACCTTGTGGTATATAGGAAGGAAATGGGGATGTTGCTTACTGTGTTTGTGGTCCAGAAATTCAGAGAGAGATCAGTCAGAGACAAAACCTCTGTAACATCACTGCCATAGAATTCGTGAATCCTGTCGCTTCATTAGAATACAATGTCGTTTTCTTGCTAGTGAGCATTTCAGCATGTGGTTGTCTTGTAACTATGCTCGCAGACTGCCTCATCTCCAAGGCACTTATTTACTCATTTCACTAGATTGCTTCTATAATTTTAAACAGTTGCAGAATCCTTGTAAAATCCCTAGCAGATTTGGAGAACTCCACTAGAAAGTGCCCAGAATCCAGTTTTCATTGTAACTACTTCGCCCTTACTTTTTTGAAAGGGACTGTATACTGAATTACAGAAAAATGGGTGTTACACTTTGCAAACTACCGGTTTTGGAAAATGTTGATAAATAGGGATGGAGAAATTCCATCAGTGGTTGGACTAACTTGTGCTTGAGAAGGTTTAAACACCAGGTAAAAGGCTACAATAACTCATTTTTACTCAAAAAGATTTTGCAATGGCACTTGTAAGAAAAATCACCACTGACAAAAATTCAGTGTTCTCAGTCTTTAAAAAGTAACTAATTCTTTAAAGATTTTTTTATGTTTGCTCTGTATTGCAGAAGCTCACTAATTTTTACTCTTTCTAGAGTAAATGTAACTGAGAGTAAGTAGGTGATAAGTGTACATACACATGGGCATGGATGTAATGCATGTTTATATTCGGTATATGTGTATAGGGCACAAATGCAGATGTGTGTGTGTATGCTTAGATGTACAGATATATAGATATAAACCCCACAGAATGCATTCTCCCTTAGGTAAACTGACGATAACAACTATTTCATCTAATAAGTTGTGCTAGATTAATAACTATACTTATAGTAACCTTGCGTGAAAAGGCTGTTTAGATTATCTAAATATTGGAATAACACTATTTCTTCATCATGAACTAATGTTTTTACTTTTCTCATGTAAACTCTTTAAAAAGACAAATAAGAAACTAAATCTGAATTTACATATTTTAATGAGAAAATATTATTTGGACGACTAGGTTCATAATTTAACGTAGACACTTTTTAACCTTTTAACTTTTTAACCACGCATGCTGGGAACAAGAACACCAATATTTAAAATGCCATGCTTATTCTGTACAGGGGAAAAAAAAGTTAAAAAGAAACGTCCTTACAGTTTCAATAGACACTAATGGTGTTTGGAGGGGGTGTTCCTTTTTTTTTTTTTCCTTAACTTAAGCAGTTCACAACAGAACAACAGTTCAGTTTCCAGCAAACTACCTAAAACTAGAAAGGAGTATATCAAACAAAAGTGCATTTTACACATTTTATAATCATTCATATGCACAAACATTTACAGTTTCCCTAGCCCTCTCTCTCTTGTCTGCAAAGCTCCAGCAGAAATCAGGATGACCTCCACAGTTTGTACCTGCTGTTGTATTATTTTTCCACGTTTTATCAGTGACTTCAGCAGCTTTTTTTAAAGCTATGTCGGGTCGTGTGCTTGGTAACAGGTTTCTTTTTATTATAATTATTGTTGTTGTTTGTTTTTAAGCTATGAAATAAATAGCTACAAAATTTTAAAAATAACAACAACAACCAAAAAAACCAACAACAAAGAAAACCTCAGCTCCCCAAACCTTCTGGTTAATCAGAAGTTAACAGACAAGTCAACTTCTCCTTCTCTTTCACCTGAAAACTACAGTAAACATCCACGTTACAACAGGTACTGCAAAAGGGACCTCATCTGATTTACAGTACAGATGCAAGTTCAATATTTACATTAAAACAGGCGCTTTGTAAACATTATAGTTGTGGCGTGAGTGGCCCGGCGCGGTTCCGTTGCGTGGGTCCCGCTCCGCGCCGCCCCCGCCGCTCCCTCACCTGCGGGCCGCGGCCGCCCGCGCCCCGCTCCTGCTCGGGGCCGCCTCAGCCCTGCCCCGCCGAAACCCTGCCCTCGGCGGAACAACGGGACACGCACCCACACAAAGGACACCGAGCACCTCCCGGCGTTTCCAAGATCCAAGCCTTTGCTGCTTGGAGGCTGGAAACGCCTCTGCTCTCATGCAGTGACACAGCAGCCATCCTTGTTTATGGTACTAAAGATCGGTCCTGTATAAACCCCTGCTTTTCCCCAGACAAAGGAAGGGAAAGAGGCATCGCCGAGCCAGGCTTGCCTGGTCGCCGACAAATCGAAGATGCCTGAAGTACTTTTGGAAAACTAGCGATGCAAGTGGCGGTTCCTACCGGGCGGGAGGGGGCGGGCCGGGCCGGTTCCTTTCGCCTCAGAAGAACGGAAAACAAAGTTCAGAACCAGGGGAGAAGCCGAGTCGCGAGGGAGGGCTCGGCTGAAGGGGCGAAGCGGACAGGGAGCTCACGCGAACACCACCTCAGTTTCCCGCGGGGAGTTGTCTCGGCTTTCGAGGAAAGAGTAGAGAGGAGAGGGGAAAGAAGCGGAAGGAGGGAGAGAAGGAGAGGGAGGAGAGCTCCAAGGAAACTTTGGGAGAAGGGGAAGGCAGCGTCCGTGCAGGCGGCCCGGGTCAGTGCACCGCCACGGAGTGCAGGGCGGGCGCCGGGCTGGTGAGAGTCTCGCTGGGGGTGGCCGGGCTGCTTTGGCTGGTGGCCGTCTGCGAGGACGTGGGGCTGAGGGAGGGCGGCGAGTTCGAGAGGATGGTGGGGATGGGCGCGGGCAGGGCGGGCAGGGCCGGCACCGCGGCAGGGGTAGGCTTGATGGGGACGGGGATGGCCGGCAAAGTCTGCCCCCCATGGCAGAGCGGTTTGATGGGCACGCCGTAGGCGCCGTACTCGCTGCTGGCCATGGAGATGGGGGTGGCGGTGTCGATCATGCCGGAGCTGTACATGTGGGGCCAGCCCGTGCCAATGGAGCTGCCCACCGTAGTCAACTGATTGGGGAGGGGGTAGGCGGCCGGCATGGGCTGCATCGTGGAAAAGGCGAGGCCCCCGGGCATCTTATACTCTCTGGCGATGATGTTCTCGATGGCGAAGGGGTGTTTGAAGCTGGAGGGCTGGGACACGCCGAGGTTGTACGTGGACATCTGGGGCAGGTGGGTGCCGGTGGCCGCAAGGGCGCTGAGCCGCAGCTTCGCTTGCTGCTGCAGGTACTGCGCCGCGTCCGCCGGCTTGCTGGGGGCCAGGTGGTCCGACTTGACCACCTTGAAGCGCTTGCGGCGGCGCAGGAAGCTGCCGTTCTCGAACATGTCCCCGCAGCTGGGGTGCAGCGCCCAGAAACTGCCCTTGCCCGGCTGGTCGGGGCGGCGCGGGATCTTGATGAAGCAATCGTTGAAGGAGAGGTTGTGGCGGAGGGAGTTCTGCCAGCGCTGTGTGTTCTCCCGGTAGTAGGGGAAGCGGTCCATGATGAACTTGTAGATCTCGCTCAGGGGCAGCATCTTCTCCGGGGAGCTCTGGATCGCCATGGCGGTCAGCGAGATGTAGGAGTAGGGAGGCTTCTGATCACTGTAAGTGTTTCTGCCCGGGCGAGGCATCTTCGCTAGGCGACCCGCGGAGATCTGCAGAAGGGCANTGAGGGCAGGAGAAAACAGCCCGGAGCCCTGTGCCCCCGGAGGGGGAAAAGCGATGTGCCTTTCCTAGCTCCGGCCTCCCTCAGCCTGGCCTTCCCGCAGCAGCCCGCGTCCGTAAAGTTACTCTAGTGATAGCTCTGCCTTCTGGTCTCGGCGCGGAGAAGGGGACCCCATCCCCTCCCCTCGTCTCCCACCCAACTCCTTGCCAGCCCCTGCATATGCCCACCTTAAAGTTGCTGGAAGTTGACAGTCCGCATCCGGGACGCAGCTGGGAGTCCGAACTCTTTCCCACCCCGCTCCTCCGGCGTGTCTCTCGCTCCTTTCGCGGCCACGCTGCTCCGGTTTAGTCCTGAGGAGGCAGCGAGCTGGCTTGGTTTTGGGAATCCTCTTGTACACCCCTCCCTTCGCCTCCGCGGGCTGAATCAGCTTCTTTTACACCACGGGCAGCTGGACTGTAGCAGAGGCTTGTTTGCTTCTCTGCAACGGCGATGAGCTAAGTAGTTGCCTCCATGTCCTTCCTCTAACCATCTGATAGTTTTATGTGGTGACATGAGCAGAAAAGACCCCTGTAGAGGCGCTTCATTAATGTGCCACTTCTTTGCTATCATATGACAATCGCCTTGGGAGCAGGGGGAGGGGAGCGGGGAGGAGGGGGCTGGAGAGAAAGGCATAATCTGGTTTCATTTACACCTATTTACATGGACACCTTGGGCCAATGGGAATCATTTCCATTTGAAGACAAGGCGAGGGGTGAAAAGGCTCCGCCAGCGGAATTGCAGTGCGATGGTACCCGGTGGCTGGGGGTGGGGGGGAAGGTATGCACTAACCTCTCTGTGGACTTTGCAGGAAGCTTAGTCTGCAATTCACACTTACAAATGGAGGTACTGAGCAGTGGGATGTTTGACATGGAAATTGCTTGGCTGTGGTATTCTGTTTGTTCTGCATTGTTATCTGATTTGTATTGTTGGCTAACTTAAGGCGAGCCTTTTTCCCTGTAACGGGAGACTTTCTCTTTGCCAAATCCGCTCTCCCCGAGCGAAGGTTCTTTCGAGGAGCGGTAAGATCAGGGCTCCTCGGTAGCCGCCCCGGGAAGTTACTCTCCCCCCCNTGCCGCACGGCTGCTCTAGTTCCGCGGACCTGTTGGTGTAAAGCAGTGGGAGTTGTTCTAAATACACCAGAGCGAGCAGGCTCCTGGTCGTGGCGTAGCCCCGGTGTGCTCGGTATAACGAGCTGCCTTCCACGCCGCTGCTCTGCTCGCGGGGCCGCGGAGGATCCGCTTGCGTGCCCTCCGGCCGGCCGGCCAAGAGGCCGGGGGGTCCCGCAGAGCTGGTCTGGGCTAATGGGTCCGTGTCAGCGGTCACTGTGCTAAACATCGTCAACTTGACGCCTTCTGCGGGATTTGCGTGATGTGTCTCAGATTGTTCGCCTGCCTGCGTGCTTCTCGGTGCGCACTTGTGGGTGTGGGAGCAGGCAGGATGCGTAACACCCGAGTTGCGGCTCTCTCTGATGCACGGTACTCCCTCCTTCCCGGGAACCAAGGCCCGATCCTGGAACCGCAGCCCAGACGAGCAACTCACTGCCAGCCGTGTGTCCTGGGAGGAGGATCAGGCCCGGAAGGTCCCAGGCTTGCCCTTGCACAGGAGGGAAGTTTGTATGATGTGTATTCCCGAGGCTGCGGTGCATCCTGTCACCCTCGAGCCAGAATTGAAGATTGTCTTGGGAGCTGCGTGCCCTAGGAGGAACAGTCTTTGTGGTGAATACACATCAACTCCATTAACAGTATTTTCGGAGTCGGTCAATAACTCACCAAAACGTAACTTAAACACGATGAATTTAGGAGATTAAACAATTTCATTAATATTGAAATGGCTGCTGAGGCTGAGCGCGCGCGCTTGAAATGCGAGCGCACGTTTCTCAATATTAACAGAAGTACTTGAAAAGAAGAATAATGTCACCTTCTTAATTCAGCAAAAATAGCCGGGTTGGGGGAGGGAGAGCGGCGGCGGCTCTGTGCAGCGCGGCTGCTGCGAGACGGGCTCTGCGAGAGCCTTGGCGTCTTCTCGGAGGGACGGTCCCCATCAAGCAGGGCTCCCTCAAACCTGGCAGGAGCCTCAAAACGCATTTCACACCGCGACCAGCGCCGACCTCGTGTGTGTTAAACTCTGCTCCCCTCGTTCCAACCCGGCTGCCCTCGGTCCTATCTAATCCCTCTCTCTCGGGGCAGGATGTCGTTTATAGAATAATGAGCAAATAATTGTGTTTCTAGGAATCCGAGAAGCCGGCCGGCCCCGCGCTGCCGAGCTAACGAGCCCTTTTAGGGGGGGAAGACATGCCGCATGCCACCCTCTGCCCCTCGCAGAGAAGGGCCAGGGAGAGCTTGTGCTTTTCAGAGCCCGGGAGCTGCTTTGCTCTGTTAACCGGCTCTGAGATACTTCATCCAACCGGGCAGGGCAGGAAGGCAGCCTCCAAAATTTTTTTGGGGTGGTAAAGGATGATGAGACGATGGACATTTGTTAGAGGGTAGGAAAAACAATACTCTTGTATCTCTGGAGAGATTCCTCCCGGCATCCCTTAGGACACCGGACAGAAGGTTTCTATTTCTGTATTGAGAGCCCCAAAATATGTGTGTGTAAGGGACACTTCGCTCCCCCCCCCCACACACAGACACAGATCTCCCCTTTCCCCAACTTCTAACACGCCCCAGTTCGGGTTTTGTCTCTTAGCCCAAGTTCGCTCCTGGAATGCCTATCAAAAAGACAGCTCAGAGAATTCACAAACTGACAAATACTTTTCTTCTTTTGGCCAGTACCTTTTCTTTTCGAAGAAAGAAAAACCCAAACCAAACCAACCGCTAAGGCAAAAAGGAACCTGAAAGCTGTAAAGTTAAAGGAAAGTCGACTTCCGTTGTCATTTGCTACTCCGAGTGCAAACGAGGTATGGCTGTAAGGCGCCCGATATTTTTTACTTTCCTTTTTTTTTTTTTTTCCTTCTTTTTTCCATTGCAAAGGAATGTGTGAGTGGAGGGGTAGGGCAGGCAAAGTCATCCCAGTAATTGATACCCGAAGTTTCACCTCGTGCTAAGCACGCAACAGATGATAGACTTGGGTAATACAGGATTTAAATATAACTTGTAACATTTGCCTTTTACTGAAAGCCAACATTAGGGAGGAGGAGAAGGTGAAAGTGAATCCAAATCCATTGTGTGGAAACCAAAAACAAATAGACTTTTTTTTTTTTTTTGAGTCTAATTCAAATAAGGAGCTCAGAGGAAGTGTTGGGAAAACTTTATAAAATACACATAAGTCAATTATATCAATGTGCAAACCCAATGGAAATCTATTTCGTGCAAGAACCATTCAGCCCTTGCATGGAGCCCATCATGGACCACCTTTCTGCATGGAAGGTTTGCAATAGCCCCCTTTCCCACAAGCAAGACCACACACGTTTACAGATTTGGTAATAATTTATGCTAATTTTCCTCCATAAATCCACAATTCGCCTCAGTGGCAAGCAAGGCTGTTGAGAGAGGAAAAGGAGACAGAAAAGTGACAAACACAATATTGATTTTGAATCCGTGTGGCTGCAAGCAGGTGTGTAGCTTTGCAGAGGGGAGGAGTGGGAGAGGGGCTGTCGGGGGAAGCCAAGAAGTTTTCCAAGGATAAAAAAAAATCCACCCTATGTGAGAGAATAGCTCACAACCTTGTTAATATTTACAAACCAGTTGGGAGAAAAGAGAAGGGAGGGGGGAAGTACCAGCTTCTTAGGGTTTCCTAGGCTGCAAAACACAATGCCAGGCTCTGAGCAAGCTTCCCCCGTTTTGGAAAGTCAACTCCAGGCTGCTGGCTGTGGCTGCGTTTCGGCTAAGCCTTGCTCTCTTTTTTTTATAAAGGCTCTGCTTCTTTTGCTTCACGGGGGCCGAGAGGGAGAAGGAAACGGAGATATTTAGGGTCTCCTGATTTTCTGTGTGCTTGAATTCCCGATGCGGTTTCCCGAAATGCTGCGGCCGCTCTGGGAACGGCGGGGCTTTGTCCCACCCCACATTCTTCACCAAATCTGCCACTTTGGCGTGAAACTACTTAGCGCCCTTTCAAAAGGATTTTGTTCCTTTCCCAATGAGCACTAAACAAACTCCCCCTGCCTGTCAAGGCTGGACTGAGAACTGCTCCCCAAACCTGTATTCCTGAGAGCTTGGGACTTGCGGTGCGCTTTGTGCCGGGGGGGCCGGGCCAGGCTGCGCCCCTCGGAGCCCGGGGCACCCGGCGCCGGGCAGCGCGCTCGGCCGCCCCTGCCCTGCCACCGCCCGCTCCCTCCTCTCTGCTGTCACCCTCCTCAGAGCCGGCTGCCCGTACGCGCTGTCCTCGGCTGGCCCGTCGGGGATTCCAGCCCGAGCCGACACTTGGCCCCGCTGCTCTGCCGCCGGCGTGCACCCGGGGGACGGCCGGTCCCCCGTGTCCCGAGCTCATCGCTACCGAGCCTCGGCCCCGGGACCCGGGCAGCCGTTTCGTCCCTGTCCAGCGCGCAGAGAGCCCGCGCTGGGACCACCCGAAATCCTTAATCCCGAGAGGAGGCTGTTGCTCCCGCTCATGGCTCCTGGGGCTGTCCCGGAACACCTGGTTCCTCACCGGAGCCGGTTTCTCGGGAGAGCTCTTTTCCCTCTGCCGCCGGCGGTAAATCCACGCGCGGGTAAGCGCAGCACCTCAGCCTGCCTCCCCTCCCTCCACATGCCCAAGACCTCCCTAGGACGGCTCCGAGGAGTGCCAGGGTTACACCGGCTGCGTGAGCCCGGGCTGGGCACGCAGCGCTGCCCCCGCTGTGCCGCTCTCCGCGCCCCTCGCCGCCAGCACCTGCCCCGCCTGGGCTGTGGGCCCGCCCCCCCTCCGCGGAGCTACGCAGGTGTGCGCCGGGGCCGCGGGCTCGGGCAGCGCATCAGCTGTGACTCCCCAGCGTTTTGTTAAGTACTGTGCTGTTAGCGCAGATTCTAGCTTGCGTCTCGACGTTATTGCCCTGAGAGCCTGTCTTTGTGGTAAACTTGCCTTGCCTTCCCGGAGGTGCTGGAGTATTTATCTACACGTTTGGGATTTGTTGCTTTGTTTATTTATTTATTTATTTGGAGAAGTAGCAGGGGAGGCCTCGCAAACTTTTTCTTTTTAATCTTCCCTTTTAAATAAATGTCGCATTTCAAGCTGCCCTCTCTTCTCCTTTTCACATTGTAGGAAATATTGAAAATGCCACCTTAGTATTGAAGGGATTAACTTGCTTTTCTCCCAGCCGCTAACTCTGGTGTAAAGGGAGCAGTAGATCAACTGTATAATGTGTGCACTGTTTGGTCATTTGTACAAGCAGAACAAAGGTTGAGCTAAGCCAAATTGCATTGCACTTGTGAACCGAGTCCCAATTTGAAGTATCTTTTACAGCAGGGGGAATGAGAACAATTTCGTGTATGTCTAAAAGGGAATAACAAAGCCACTTTCTAGAGCATCTCAAAGTGAAGTAGTGAGGCGTGACATTCCCAGGGTGAGAAGGGACAAAGGCAGGGTCAGGGGGATGAAAAAGGGAATCAAACAGCCACTTTCACATGTCTGCCCTCAACTGCTGCACCTCTCCATAATAGGAAACAACTGTTGTAAAAAGGGGGATTGCTCCCATTCATTCAAAATAGCAAATGATAGCTAAACAACATTGTCAAAACTGAATCAACTTCTGTGCAGTACCACCCAGAAAAAGGTATTGTGTTTTGGTTAATAGCTGGGTGGAGCAAACTTGATTTTCCTTTTTCTTTCTTTTCTTTCTTCTCTTTCTCTCCCCCCCCCCCCCCCCGTACGCTTCTTTCCAGATCCATCCGTTTCATAAACTTTATTTTTTATCATGAGCCTTTTTTTACAAGACATGCTCATCCCATTCACGCTTTCTCCCAGAGTCTGCTCTTGTCTTGGTGTTCCGTGCAAAACCAGAAAGAAAGAAACATTAGGCTGAGTCCCGTTCTCGCTGAAGTCAGAACGGCGTTCAAAATCCGTATGCAATGTGTATCTTTCTTGAATTGCATGTGCGTGTCACCCGGCAAAACCACCTTTAAATGACTAAGTTATTACTTAGGCAAACATTGTGAAATGGTTTTTATGACAATTGACGATGATTTTAAATTGCATATCCACAAGAATAATGGCGCGCACGTTACGGTTATTTCCCCTCTTTAAAAGCAAAGGTAATAACCGCTTGCGGAATTCAGGCTCGGGCAAACTTTTTCCTGCATTGTGTGAAGTCTTTAACGAGCCAGGCTTTAATTAGGGTCAGAACTTTGAATGCTCGTGTTTTTCTCTCTGTTGGCGGGGGGCATGTTTGCAAACAGATCCGTAAGTCGCCGCGGCGAAGCCGCAGCGCGGTGGGGGGGTGTGGTGTGACTGTGTGGGCGCCGGGGCTCTGCGCTTTTCCCTTCCTGCCGCAGCGCCCCCTCCCCGCGCCGCCCCCCTCCCGGCTGCCACCCACCAAGCTGCCCAGGGACAAGGAACACAATTCCCGAGCGCGGGGCTCCCCGCCCCCGCGGCCCTGCCGGGCCCCGCTCCTCGGCGGGACGGGGTGGTACAGGACAGCACCGCCCGCCAGAGCCCCCCCGGCGCTCGCACCTGCAAGGTGCGGGCCCGTCCCGCGGGGAAGGGACAGCGCTTCTCGGCCACGCCGAGTGTCCGCAAAAGCAGAGGGGCTGCCCGCCCCTCCCTGTGCTGCGGTCCGGGCTCAGCGCCCACCCCGCAGCCAGGGGGATCCGCAGGGCCGGCTCGGGGCTGCGAGCGCTGCGGGAGGCGGCTCGGCGGTGGAGCGCCCCGCACGCTCGGGGCCCGTGCAGGGGGGGCGGGAGGGCAGGGCGGGACGGTGACGGGGCAGCCTGGCGGCTGCAGGCGAAGCGCTGGTTGCGTTTCCATCGCCTCCTTACATCTGTTGACATCCTCCCCCCGCCTCAGCTCCCGGCCTCTACTCACGACGCGAGCAATGCTCCCGTCTTCCCATCAACCCTCAGCTCTGCAACAAAAACCATATTAACCTTCTTTAATATTTCATCCCTGGAAGAGATTCTTTGGATCTAACTTTAGAAAAGATTTCCCCGCAGCGATTTCTTCCCATATATTTTTCTCTCCGCATTTATTATCGAGAGATATGGAAGTCATACAGCATTCAACCAGCTAAAGAGGATAGAATTTGATAGAGGGTTTTTTTCCCCTTTTGGCGAGGAAAGATTTTACGTGGGAATAAAAGGCATGGGGAATGGCAGAGCTTTTTAGCTCTGAGAGCGAGATGTCTGCGCTGTCATTCAGAGCAGAGCCCTTTCGCATTTCTTCTACAAGGAAGTATTTCCGTCTAAGTTCTCTCTTGAGCCGCGACCTGTAATACCCTTGTTCTGTATTTTAATGACGGCAGTTTCAGTCGGCACGGCCGTTTCTCGTCAAGGTAGAATTACATTTGTAAGAAGTGCCCCCGGTAGCCGAAGGGACCCGGGGCCGGCGCTGAGCCCCGCGGACCTGTTGGCAGCCCCGTGCGGAACTGCGCGGAGCCGGGCGGAGCTGCCTGGGTAAACTGCTTGTGTATTTCACATTATCATCCCGCTATCTGCAGGCAATGTAGATTTTCTAAAGATCTAATGAATAAACAACCAGCAAGTGCTGGCGGTGTAATTTACATTGTTAATGCCTACATGTGTATAATAAATATGCATTTGTATGTCTTCAAATAAACTCTTTTTAGTTTCTAACCTGTGGTGATTTTTTTAAAAGCTGTCTTTTCCAAGAAACCAATTTTCCTTTTCGTTTCCTGAGCTGGTAGGGAAGTAAAAGACCTAGCAAAGCGCTTCACGTCTGCTTTTCAGTGACAGCGGGGGATGCGCGGGCCTGGGCGCTGCCTGCCAGCCGCAGCGAGCCCCGGGACGCGCCGGGCGCAGCCACCGTCCGCTCCCCCGGCGCGGGATGGAGGCCGCGGCCAGGCAGCGGCAGGCGCTCATTTCTCAGCGCAACTTGCCACGCTTTTAACAGCAGAACAATTTAAATGTACAATATTAGCTCACAATATTAGTCTGGAGGTGCAAAGAACAATCCATTCAGAGACTGAGCTTCAAAGGCACCGGATTCCCCTCAAGGAAAAGTTTACAAATGTGGCTGCTCCCTCCCTCCTTCCCTGCCTCCCTCTCCTCCCCTCCCTCGCCGGAGACAAACGGTTTTCCCCGAACGCTTCTGTAGAGGGCATCCCTGACCAGATTTCTCCCACCTCGCCGTGCGAAGCCCGCTCCCCCCGCTCTGAACTGCGGAGCGCGGTTACTCCGTGCGCGGCCCCGCTGCCCGCGAACGGGCTCCACGCCGCCCTCGCGGGTCGCGCACTGGCAGCAGTGGTTGAAGGCGAAGCTCTTGCTTTCAGATCTTCAGGCTGGAAAGCCTGGCGCTTCTAAGCCCCTGCTGACTTCACCTTGGGAGGGATAAAGATTTTCTTCTCATTTTTCGCTGCAAACCAGGTGCCACTTTCTTACACCGCTTGATGGCAAATGTCTCGTCTTCAGCGGGCTGGATCTGGCATACATTATTTTAATTAAGTCTATGGCGATTTACTTTCCTCTGAGATCCATTCCACAGTGCAATTAGGAACGTATTGGTGCTAGCACATATGAATATTCAGGAGAGTGTCAATTAATTAGCAGACAGAGGAATCTCATTATGGTGCTCAAAACCCTTTTAGTGCTAAGCAGAATTAAGGGGGCATTTGCCAATGTGCTGGATTAGTGAATATTTTACTGCGCGCTCATTTAACTTCATTATCATAGCACTTACGCTACTCTCTGATTTTATTAATTAAATTGCTCATTAATTTATCCAGAAAGGGGGATAAAAAGTTTTATGACGCCACAGCACTCGCGTAGACGCCCCAACGAGCGAAGTGCCGCCCTGCCGCTCGGCAGGAAAGCGTTTCCCGGGGGCCGGCGGGAGGCCGGGCAGTGGCAGCGCACCCGCCCCACGCGCGGAGTCCCGCGCCCCTCAGCCAGGTGCATTTTTATCTCCCTTCACCCCAGAGATAAGTGTAATGCGGCAATTAGTGCCTCTGCAGTAAAGGGGAAAAAGGTATCGCTGGGAATTTGAAGCGTAGACTACGGGTTTCATCTCTTTTTCTACTTAAATCTTTTCTCAGCATCTGGGGAGCGGGAAAGCCCACGATGCAATTAACCCCTTAATCTCTGCGCAGAAAAAAACCTGCAGAAAGAAGAGGCATAATCTGATCTTTCCTAGTATTATGGGCAAAATCTAACACGATCACTTTCCGACAGAGACAGAAGTGTAACCTGAACGCTTTGCTGGGGAGGAGCACCAGTGCTTCCCGAGGCCAGGAGCAGCCAAGCGCAGGGCGCGCTGGCAGCGGGCTCGCAGCTTTTCAGCACTATCAGGATTGAGAACATCAGAAGCCAGCGATCAGGATTACGTTCATTTTCCAGTTAGGCAATACTTCAATTCTCATAATTTTTCCAAGGAGCATTGTATTAAGAGCAGCTATTTAAAAAAAAATGTCCGTGGGATATTGTGCTTTGCAAAAAACAAACAAAAATTCCCTCAGAAATGTTTAATATTAAATATTAATCGGATTTAAATTCAATAGCCGTATCTTGCGACAGTTATAGATGTGCGGGAAGCTATAGATAATCAGCCCTTGTGCATCTTCACACAGGAGGGATCGACCCGGTGTCAGCAGAGAATCCGCAGAGGAAAGGGAGACCCATGGAAATGTGTTTTAAAAGTCACCTCCATTTCAACACCGAGCGCGGAATTTGCCCAAAAAGGTTAGAAAGACAAATATTAAATCTGCCTTCACAAAGGGAGCCGCTAAATAGATCCGAAATTAATATGCATGTAAAATTAATTAGCTGCATTTCACGACATCAAAATAAGTACCTGGGAAACAAGAACACCTTCTGGGCATTTGGCACCATATGCTAGAATTACAGTTAATTGACTAATTACATAAATTAGGCATTAATTTTACAACAGATCAAGTATAAAAGATATCTCAATTAATTGTGGAGGGAGAAGGAGGAGGTTAAAGGGGAGGCTGGCGGTCCGGCCGGGCGCTGCGGGCGGGGAGCGCGGCCGGAGCCGCCGCCAACTTGGGGCGGTCGTTAGCGCGCGGAGCCAGCCAGCCGCGCTCATTAGAATCAATTACACAGCCGAGATTGATTAGCGCGTGTCAGGGCGCGGCGGCCCCGCCGAGAGCAGCCGGGGGCCGCCGGAGCCGCCCGGAGCACGCTATGGCCCCGGACCGCGATGCGCTCTCTCTGCACTGCCCGCTTCGTTCAATGGAGCCTCCTGCCCTCTCCTGCACCCCCGAGTATTTTATTCTGGGAAGAAAACTCAGTTCTGTGGAGAAAAGGTGCAGGACTGGGGTATTTTCCAGTGAAGTTAGTCAGATTTTCCCATTACTTTCCTATAGTGGGATGAAGTTTCAAATAATATTAACAATTTTAGGTAGCCAGAGCCATGGCACAGAGTTTTGGTGCCTCAGAGGTGTGAGGGAATGCTCTCCATAGGCCCAGCACCCTGGGGCCTCCTCACCTGTTAGAGAGGCCACTTAAGAAGATTCCTTCCTCCTCAGAAGAAAAGGAGTGTCCAATTTGTACCTGACTGTACCCAAAAAGGTGTCAGACTATCTGCAGTTTAGTTTGTAGCTTTCAGTTTAAGCACAAGGGAGGCTGTGTTAAAATTCAGGAAGGATTTTTAGCTAATGGGAATAATTACATCTTACAAGCTTAAAATGGCAAAATTCAAACCAGTATGGGAGACTCAGGGACCAAAAAAAATCTAGGTCATGTAACAGGTAGTGGAAAGATTATCACACTGAAAGTATTTGGAGAGGCACCAGTAAGTGGTTTCCATTTACACTGGGATTTGCTGAAGACTGCAAAATATACAAGTCCTACTCTGCAGCTTTTGGCAAGGTGACAGGTAAAGCTGGGACTGGACCTGCCCCAGCAGAACAGGAGCCCCATGGCAGGCACCAGGCAGGCTGCACGGAGGGCTGGCTTCTGCCTTTATGGGGAGCTGTGGGGGCTCTGGTTTCTTCTCTGAGTGTGCCTTACTAACAGAAACAAAATTTGGCTACCCTCCCCCTTTGTAAATAAATATTCCGTAGGAATAGACCCCTGTCTGGTTGCATGAGTGACAATATAGCCTGAGTGTTGATGGGCTAGAAAACAGATGAAATCCTGCCACACGTCTATCTTTTTATTGAGACAAAATGTTCATTTTGATGTAGCAGTTTTGTGCTGTTGCCAGATGCTGAAGGTACTTGAGGGAGATGTTGACAAGTGGATAATTGTCAACAGAACTAAAACAGACACTTTGTTTACAGTTGAACATGATTAATTGAGAGTAAATAAAACAACAGCTCTCTTCATAAAGTCTCTCAGCATCTCAAGTTCAAAAGCAGGCAGCATACTCCAGAAAGGAAGGCGCTGAACCTGCTCGTAGGCAGGGGTCAGTAACTGAGCTCGGTAATGAGAACAGCCTGGGCAGTGTGGGACATCACCCTTTAGCTTTCAAGCCAAGTAGTTTCCTGCCTACTTTTTCTCTCTGTTGGTTTCTTTTCTTTTTCTTTTTTTCCCCCCTTAAATTTTGGCTTACATGGCTAGATCCACAAAGGGTCATGGATCACATACTAATCCAAAAGAAAGAGTTGTGCATCTGAATGCTGGATATAGTTGACTTAGGTAAAATGAGGGGACAAAAGTGGTCTAGAACACTTCATCAGCACTAAAATAGGAAGTGATGCAGCAGTCTTTCTTCTCAGTGTGTAACTTAAAGGTTGTTACAGAATATTTCATGCTTTAAAATGGTAGTGAGGGGCACAAATTAGTGGTGATGGTCAGTAAAATCCAAGAATACTCTGTGTTTTTGTGGTGTTTTGGTTGATTTGTTTAGTTTTGTTTTGGGTTTTTTTGTTTGGTTGGATTGGTTTTTGGTTAGTTTGGTTTTTTTTTATTAAGATATGTTTCTATGTGTATCTCATGTAGCAGGGTATATTTACCAAGAGTTGTACAGAAGGTGGCATAGTTAGTATCTAAGTGGTGTTTCTGCTGCTCAGACTAGCCAGATGCTGCAGCTCTATTGGAGGGTGGGGGGGAAATAGACCTTACCAATCCACAGTTGCCCAAATGTGTTGTTTGTGCATATATTTTGCAAAATTATAATTTCTCCTCTCTCCTTTGTGCTCTGATCCACTCTGAAGCCACTTCCTGTGAATTATTCCTTCTTTAATGGACAGGAGCCCTACTGAGAGACTGTTGTAGCAGCTGGCTTAGCCTCCCCCGTGTGTAGCACACTTATAAGCAAAGTTAGGAGCCTGCTAATCTGTATTCAAACGGCCCTGGTCCTGCCCTCGGGTGACTGGGCGTTTAAGAGCAGCCCGTCTGTGTCTGTACCTGTGCTCAGTGGGCTGCAGCTGCTCACAACCTGTGAGTGAGGTGTGCTTGCTCCATCAGTGCCAAACGAGGGGCAAGCTCTCTCATTAATGACTTTTGTGTATTTCTTCTCCAGTCACTTTACTGCAGCTTGCAGCTTTGGGGTTTTTTTGTCTTTTGTACTCTGTCCTACTGTCATTGACCTCGATGGTGCCGGCTTCCAAGGCATGTCCGTATGAGAATCTCCCTCGGTCTCATGCCCACAGTTCAAAGATGCAATTCCTGGTGGCTGTGTTACAAATGGTACTTGAGGAGTGGTTGGGTGCTACTCGTCTATTACAGCTGCATCTGCTTTGAGGGAGGGGAAGACTGTCTGGAATTGATAAGAGTTTGCATAGCAATACACATTTATCTGTCTTCTCAACATACAGGTAACATTAGATTATTGTTTTGCACTCTGAAGGCCACCAGCCTCCAACTCAGAGGTGTCATTAGCCCCAAGGGTTCTGCCAGTACAGTGTGTGTTGTGATGTGGCTCCATCACCCACGCTCAATGGATGGGATAATTCTGGCAATGCACTGGCTGGTCGCTGGCTGCTGGGCTCCTGTCCGTGTGAGACCGTGGGTCTCGGAGCCGTGCCTGAGGGTATTTATTCTGATGGTCAATAGCTTGTCAGTTGGATTATTAATTGGCTTATACGTCGATAATTTACACTATCACAGCCAAGATAATTGTGCTTTTTTCTTTGAAGCCTCCTGTATCCTTAGTATTTCTCCAGTTCCTTCGAAAACCTTTCTCCTTTACTTTATCTGTGATCAAAACTTTGCTCATCCCTCATCTAGAATGTGCCTCTTCCTCTGGAGCATATGCTTGTCTAAGCTGCAGCAGTTGTTGCTTGCCTGTGCAGCTCTGAAGCGCCCCAGGATGCTCCCCAAAGGCTGCTGCACTTCAAAGGAGAAGCTGCAGGCTCAGAGCAGCCAGAAAACAGGCGCTTGCGGGGCTCAAAGCCCCAAAGGTGGCTGTTGGCATGGATGTAAGAGGAAAAGCTCCTTTCAAGGAGCAGCTTTGGAGTTTCCTTCTGTAGGGGAGCACTGGGCACTTCAGGGACAAGGCAGCAAGCCAGGATCCTCTATGCAGATTGTGAAGATCTTCCCAGAAGCTAGAGCAGCTGTGTGGGGAACTCCTGTGTGAGTCAAAGCACCAAGGGGGACCGTGGCAGTTGTTTCCCTGGTGGGGAGGTGAGAGCATGGTCTGTCCTGCTGCTGGTAAGGTCTCGGCCCCCAACTTACTGCTATCTTGTACCATTCTTAAGTCCATGGTGTTACTTGTTTGGATGGTAGTAGGTGTCAGCTCTCCAAAGCAAAAGGCCCTACTTATTTGCAACACAGAAGGGAGAAAATGCTTTGCATACTTATGTCAATTTTGCATTTTCATTTGAATGACTGTCAGATGGTAAAGACTTCTGAGATAACATCCCTTTGAGCCTAACTTGCCTAACACCTTTAAAGAACAAGCTTTCTAATGGAATTACATAACTTTAAAAACAGGTCTAAAGACAGGAGGTTCTGCTTCATTTGACATCCGTGGATTTGGTGTATTTTACAAATGGTGATAATCACATGAATTGTGTGCAACTTCTGAATAAGGATATGTTCAGTTTCTTTATGATCCAGACAGAGGAGCTATGATGCATGGCCCTATAGGAATGTCTGTCAAAAAGCCCCATAAATATTATTGACTCTGTAGTCTAGGGCAAATCCTGAGAATGCTTCTGTCTAACTGGCCCAGGGAGATGTGCCTGGATTTCTTGCTGCCCTGTCAATATAATGCCCTGGGGCATTAAGGGCATAGGCTGCAGATGGATAGGGTATACTGCAGCAGGGTATACTTTTCTCATGGTCAAAAATTACTTGTGGGTCCTGAAGGAAGTCCTGCTCTGGGCACAAACCTCGAGGCAGCCAATCATTTGCGGCTTCATTATCTTGAAAGACCTTGAGCTGGAGTCAAAATTGAAATAATGAGCCAGGCCTATGAAGGTGAATGTGTTTGCAGCTGACAGGAGTGGACACATGCTGGTAACCATCTGCTGGGATTCCTTGTAGGTAGCTGTGGAAATGCACTTTCATGTTTAGGCTGTGAAGGCCATGTGTGTGATCTACTTTGTGTGCATATACTGTCCGACTAAAATGTTGCATGGGCATTAAAGTCTGTTTAAACTGTTGTTTGTCTTATGTACTCTTTGGGAAGAGACTGTCTGATTATCCATTAGATATTTTCTTGTGAAAAAAGGGATGCCTCTTTTAGTGGGTGTTTGTACATGAAGATCCTGAGAGACAGAGCACTTATCCTTCTGTACTCTGTGTATGTAAACTTTGCATGCATTTGCAAAGTAGAGCTTTGTTTAACTTGGTTGTCGTTAATGGTCAGAGATGACATGGCACTGGTGCTTCATAAGTCAATTAAACATAAAACATTGTAACAGGATTATTAGAAAGTACTGAATGCTGGAGAATAGATGTGATACAGGAAGGGGCACAAAATTGCTGTGTACTTAGCGTGTATAATGCAGCTTGCTCAATTTGTTCCTGGCTATTCATAGGAGAGTACATTTTCTCTTTATAATTGCACAAGATGACAAGACCTTTTAATTAAGGTGGCATCTATAGTATTCATATACTGCAAAACCCACAAATGACTAAAACTTAATAGCATCGTAAAAACTATGGTTAAGGCTTTTACCAACACTGCCATCACAGCAAAGGGTCTTAAATCAACTACGTCAGCAGTGAACTTATGCCTACACTGAGCCTACTGACTCGGAGAGCAGCAACTGGTTTCTTTTCATGCAGAAATAGTGTCTTTGTGGGTTTTTTATGGCTGTAGTAAACTGGTAAATGGCCTTTTTGTCTCTTCATGTGTACCTGCCCTCCCATGTCTAATTTCTGCAACCTCTGAAATAGTCTGTGTCCAGTTAGAAAATACTTTGGGGAAAGAAGATAAAACTCTTCTTCACTCAGAAGTTTTCTGCATGCTTTAGTGGGACAGAAAGGCAGGGAATGAGAATATTACATCTGGAGGTTGTGGGGAAGCAGGCAGACAGCCCTGGATGCCACAGGAACAGAGCAGGGAAGCCTCGGTGCTGATCACAGGACTGCAGCAGGGTCACTGCTGCAACATGGGATGTTAATAATTCATGAGCAAAGTCCTGGCAAGGATTTATGCACAGGCAGATTATTTTCCACCTTGCCCTTTTCCTTATAATGACAGCCTTACATTTGTTGGGCTGGTGTTTGTGGGGGGGATGGTCCTTCACCATCCATTCCATAGGAATGTGGCATCCCACGAACCTCCAGAGGTGCATCCCCCTGCAGAGGTGAGTGAGGTACTGTGGCAGCTGAACAGTGGCAGTTTTTGCCTTGGTAACACTGATAGAAATGGGAATGGTTCTTGGCCACTTTTGTAAGGGGTTAGGCTTTTTTCTTCTTTAGGATTATTACGCAGATGCTTTAGGTACAGTGCTATTTTTGGCAAGAGCTTTCTGTGTTTCTCATCACCTTTGTGTGTATGTAACAGTTACTGCAGGGGGTTTTTGCAGGCATTTCTTTTTTCACAGAATTAGGAATTTAACAGTTTGGTTTTAGTCATAATGTCCTGATCCTCAGAGTTCCTTGAGCATACCTTCTATCGATTAAGAAATAAACCAGTTTGTATAATCCAACATTTCCCTTGCAATTAGTTCTGAAAGCAACATGATTTTTACCTTATTACTAAAAATACTGTGTTGTTTACCAGATGAGTATTTAAATAATTTAAGTGTGCTATTCTAAAGAGAGACCTTGTTAGAGAGAAAAGTGCTTTATCATGAGAACCTCTAGCAAAAGAGAGGAGGACAGAGTAAACAGGCAAAGAAGAAGGGACCTTGGGATGTATTAACATTTAGTAACAATAAAATTAATTGTCTTAATCATGTCTGGTTTGATACTAGAGAATTATGTTAATCAAGTGTATTTTCTCTATGGTCAGCTTTAGAGTGCTGATTATTAATTTGTGGGTGTGGAATAAGTCATTTGGAGATTGTTCCATGCAAAGCTCTGTGACCATTGGGTTGTTCAGTGGGCAGAATCCTTGATTTTTCAATCCTCTCCGTATCCCCAGTTCAATCCCAAGGGCCCTGAACAGCAGGAGTCAATCAGCTGAGTAGGCTGAAGAGTTGGTAGCCTTCCCATGCCATTTTCTAGACTGGTGTGTTTGGTGTGGATTTCATGGCACAGGAAAAGCTGTGTATCCTTCTCTTCCAGCCCTTTGTCCCAACCATCCACCTTCTGTTCTGCTTCCTGTTACCTGGGAAGTTGCGAGGCCTTTCTTCAGCACATGGCTCGTTCATCCAGCAAAGGGGCTGAGGCTGGGACCACCATCATCTTCTGACAGAAGTTAATGTAGCTCCAAGAAGACAAGGGATCAAAAGTAATGTAAAGCTGTTAAAGCCTTTATTTGAGTCCCAAGTCACAAAAGGAGCTTGGATTGAGTTTATCCAGTTCATCTGTTCAATGACTGGCAAACACATGCTTAAATTTAATCACAGAGATGAAAACATTTGCTAAATACTGTCCTAAATGTAGTTAAGTTTTTAGATGTCTTTTGTGCATTTTCTCATTGCTTAGGAGTTTCCCTTTTTCTGCAGTAAAAGAAAAATAATAAAAACACAGTGAGAAACAAGTTTGGCTGTAACTGTGAGGATTTGAGAACTATGGTAGGAAAGATTTGGGGGGGGGGGGGTTGTAACTTAATTGGACTCAGTGGTATCAATGGAAAATATAGCTGAGATTTCAGTCTCACAATAATTCCCCTGTAAATTATGTGTTCTTTTTATATTTATGTACTCAGCACATTAGTGTGTCAACACTTAGAAAATAATATTGCTCCCATTATAGGAGCTTTGGAAAGTTATCATGTTGACAAAGCATCAGTTCCTCTAAACCAGTCCAGCATCAAATGGTCCAAAGAGTTTGAAAACATGAGAAAAGTGAAATTGTTTTCTAATTCAAGCTGATCTTGTGTGCTTTAAGCAATGAAACTTCCCATCCTAATGCTGCTTTTAGGCCCATCAGTATTGGTGGGTGTAGCCTGACTTGGCGTGTGCCTGGTCCCGTTCAGGATCCAGTGACACCCCTGGCTGTGTGGCTGGGTTTGTGGCTGGTTTGTGTGGAGGTTTTGCACCGGCAGGAGGACGGGCTGGTTGTGCTCAATGCTCCCGAGCACCGTGGAAGCAGAGAGCTCTGCTGACTGTCACCCCTTCATTGAAAGGAGGCTGGGGACAAGGCACTTGCAGGGAGGAAAAAGATGCTTGGCTCTGGGATTAATTCCCTCATTATTTGTCTTGTGGAGCTTGGAGTTCAACTTCAGGGCATATTTCAAGGGGACGTTTATGCTCAGGGCCAGGTCTGCCAGCAGCGCTACGTGCAGCACTCCTGACTTCAATGAGAGCCCCTTGCAGAAAGCCAGCCTCAAATGGCCTGGAAGTTGTGGCACAGAGCGTGGCTCGAGGGCCTGTGTGCGTGTTTTGTGCTCTGGGTGTGTTTCAGTGAATGTGCTGCTGATCTAGTCTCTGATCCTGCTGTGCAGATTCCATAGGAACATACACGCTCTTGAATACAGCACACTGAACATTAAATTATGGGAATTTTGTAAGAGAACTTCATGTACGTAACAGCTGTAATAAGCAAGTTTTTACAAGCTGCAAATAAAAAAATAAGAAAGCATATTTAGAGGTTTACTGATACGTTTTGGGCTTTTTTTTAAAATACCAACACTGTTTAAAGGAGGGGAAAAAAGTTAAATTTGTGTATTTTCCCTTCCCAAAGAACAGATGTGGATCCAAACAGAAAAATAATTTTCAGGTATTTTCTGTGGCGTTCTAATAAAGCAAAGAATGAGATCAAAGGAAAACTGAAAATGTAGGCTACTTTTGTCCATATCTCTAAATTCAGATGATTGGACAGAACCTTGCAAAGATTCAATTTTAATTTTCTGCTTCTGATCATGGGCTGTGGAAACAAGGAACTGAAAGTGATGTGTAGTGTGATCCTGTGCATTGCTGTTCTTGCTCTTAACCTTTGTGACCATGGATATTTCTCTTTTCTGTCCTAACGTCTGCTGTTCTGTCCCTCTCACTACCTGCTGGAGACACCAACAGGGACCCCAGAGCAAGGGCAGGGTGAACAATCAGCTCTGCACATCACGGAGCGAGCCAGGGTGTAGGGAGAATACCCAAAGGAAACCGGATCTCAAGGTGGGACCTTGAGGTCTCTGTGACATCTGAGAGCAAGGGAAGTCATGGCGTGTGTTCAGCGCTGGGGGAAGAGCCCAAAAGCTGCAGAGGCTGCTCTGCTCAGCCTGAGAACCAGGGAGTTGTGTCACACATGGGCTTCTTTGAGCTGCTTTGCTGTGGGGAAACTTTTTGCATTCCAGAACTCAGGATTGCCTCCCACCTGTGCCAGAATCCTGATGATGATGAAACTGAGAGCACTGAAAAATATCTCTTATATAACTCCTATGCAGCTACTTTGTTACACTTAAAAAAAAATAAATTATTATTTCTTATTTTAAAGAAAGGGTCACCTTAAACTTGATGAACTTTCACAGCCTGAACAGGCAGCGGGACCATGTGGAGAGCAATGTCTCTGGGGAGGAACTGTTCAGTGAGTAAGTTCACTTGAGGCATGAGTCTTAGGTAGATTTGATTGCATTTACTAATACAAAATCTGTCAGTGGTAAAGACACCTTCACTGTTTAATCTTCCACTAGAGGGGAAAAAAAAGAAAATCAAAATACTTTTTTCTTTCCCAGAATAGCTAGCTGGCAGAAAACTTGAAAAATGTGAATCCCCTTCTTGATACCAAGTCACTTTGTTGATGAACAGTGCTCCCAGCAAAAACTGGGAATGATATTAGACAAAAGATGCCCAGCATCATTATCTGCATTATATATCAATAGTTGTGCTTCCTTGCTTATGAAGTGTATAACCTTGTGTGTCCTTAAAGTGTAAAAACAAAACACGCACCACCCTAAGGACACCTGGGACTGCACTTCTAAGAAGCCAAGAGAAAGAAAAAGGCTTTATTAAAATATTATGAATTATTGTTAACATATATTTACATAATTTAATTCATCCCAGGAAACATCTAAAAGAATGAAATTTTATATACATATGGTCATGAAGCCATCCTTTAATGTCATCATTTCACTGCTACAACCCATCAGTACCCTGGATCCGTATTTGAGGGGATTTGCTTATTTTATCTAGAAACTAGACAATTTATGGGGCTGATATCACTTAGATGGGATACTTGTTTGGCTCTCTCAGCCTAATCCTAACCTGGAAAGACAGTGTCTCTCAAAGACCCTGTTTTTTTGGGTGAACAGTTCAAAATGCTACAGCTTGTGGGCTAAGCAAACTGGGTCAACAGTGTTACTCAAAAATTATTGCTGTTAGTAACATTTAAGGCTTTGATATTTCTATTACAAGCTTTTCTTCTTTTCTTGGGAATGCTTAACTTGTAATTAATTAGGTTGAATGTCATTAAGGAAAGAAAATTGAAGCATCTTTAGGTTTCTTATATATGGAATTTCTGTTAAAGGCCTTATCTTTTAAATCTATTGCTTTTTTTGGTTGGAGACAGTTTTGTAATGTTTTTGCAATTAACAATTATCAATTCAATATGGACTTCTGAAATTCTTGGTCAAGTGTTTGCACAACCACTATTATAAATAGAAAACTGCTAGGAATCTAATTATACTAATGCAAGTGAAGAGGAAAACAAGGCTGAGGAAAGCAATGTGGTGTTAACAGTGCCTTCTAGAAAAATGAACTTATTGCAGACCTATTATTAGAAGTAAAATCTTAGTGAATGCTGGGGTAAATCAGAAGGCAGAGGGAGTTCGAGCCTTGTGTGCGCCGTGTACAAGTGATGAGGCTTGTGGTAAAACGCTTGCATTTAATCACAAAATAATCCTACTCACAAAACCATGTTCATAAATAAAATTTTCTGTTTCGGAGCAAAAACAGGGCTAATTATGTGGCTGCTGAACAAATCTGCTTGGCAGCATTTCCATTAAAAGGGCATTATGCTGGTGAGGAAATGCACTGAGGGATCCTGGAAACTGCTTGGCTGGAAGTTTAGCACTGCTGGGGTGACCACAAGCCTGTGAACCACAGGTGCATCGTTTCCCCTTCTCGTGATTTTAATCTCTGAGTTTTGAAACCCAGGAGCACCTGCATTTCCCAACCATATCTGCGGCTTTGCCATCTCTATTTCCCCCTCTGTCAGCAGTTGGCTACTAGACAAGCTTTAGATGAATAGCATTCACCTTACTTCAGAGTTGTTTTATGATGCTGGTTAGATGAAATAGTTCCAGCAGATACTCTCAATAAGCAAAGGCCTGTACTCTCTGCAGTTCATTGAACCCATATGGATGAGAACAGCTGCAAAGATGGGTTTGCTACCTGAGGCCAATGTTTGTGTTGCCAACCGCGACTCCGGCTTGCTGACCCTTGTATAATTCATTGCAGTTGAGGAAATGTTGCTCACACTATTCCATTTTGTGATGAATGGCATTACTTAAAACTGATAGTCTTGTAAAGCAGTGGTGACTTCCCATGTCTGACAGATGTGAACAAAGAATACAGTCAATAAATATTGCCATGTTCTAAAGGAAGATTCACTGCTCACAGTTGAGGGGGAGGAATTTCAGTGCAAAGAGAAAACAGGTGGAAAAGAGGCTGGTATAAAATTACAATTTAGAGGTTATGCTTAAGGATGGATCTTTGTGGGGATTCATGCATTGCAGGTCTCTGAATCATCCAGGTGTGGTGTTGCAGGCACATATTTCAATCTAGCATCGTGGAACAGTTATTGCTTCACTGACCCTCTTACAGGAGCCAGGCAAATAATTTCAGTGACCTTGCTGAGCTTAGACTTCCATGGAATTTGCCCAGAAAGAGAAGGATGCCTCAGGAAGGCCATATCTGGGTAATAACATTTTCTACTTAGTACTATTGCTTTTGGGAATGTTTTTCATCCAGACGTTTCCTGGTGCATTTTTATCTACAGTTGTTTTTTTTTCAAAACTGAGGTTGAGTGCTTTCTTGTTCCTGTGAAAGAGCATCTGAGCTCCTAGCCAGTGTCTCTGAACTCCATGAGAAGTCCCTGCCAGCTTTGCTGCTGGTCTCTGCTGGCAGCAGCCCCAGGTTCTGATGAGAGAGAGATTAGAGACAGCTAACTGTATCCATAAGAAGAACAAAAAGGCAAATTCTTTGAAAGGTCAGGACTATCCATGAGTAGCCATTAAGAAAAGGGAAAGAGGAACTTTATTTTAAGAAAAGGGGAAGAGACAAGAGACATACAAGTGTTTTAGCAGGTGTCTGCCAGAGGCCCAGGCAGAAATGATTATGGTCTGAGAGATGAGGATGCTGCCCGGGCAGGTGGAGTGAAGCAGATCTCTGAGTGCATTGGAGGTACTACAGGGGGAGCAGGTGATGGGTTTCAATGAGGAACAAATTGAAGTGAGTGCTGGAAACAGGGTGAGAAGAGAGTAGATTCCTCTAATGTGAACCCTTCTTTCACAGAGCTGGTGTCCCTATGCTTTAAGGTATATGAGCGAAAATAACGTCATTGATCATATTTATGTAAGAATATACATGGCACAAAATCATGTGGTATTTGTCCACATTCACTCTATGATAGGTGTGCAACTGTTTCACAGTCTTCTGCTTAATTTCTTGCCACTTCACAGAGTATGAAGATAAATGAGGTAGTGTTTCTACAGAATATTATGGACAACTGCCCAATTCAAAATACTTTTGAAGCTGAGGTATAGATTAATATTTGTTTCCTATTCTTTTGTGGTGTTAACAGTGCACCAGCTGCAATACTGTGAATATTTCTCTAGAAATGTTTCATTTCATTAAACTAACTTTTACTCATGAGGGAAAATAATTTTTCTCCAAGGCCCCCATTCAAAAACCATAAAAATCTTTGCTAAAAGGCTGTTAAGAAGCTGCCTGAAGTTAAGTCCATGGAGTCAAATAAGAAGAGAAGTATCTGTATGGGCAGTGGCTGAAATAAGACAAAAACCAGTTAATAATCTACACTCTGTTTTTCATCCTCAGTAGCTAAAGCTTGCTACAATGCAGAAATCAGACCATAAAAGTGTGTGCAGTAACCTTATACTTGAATGATGCTCATCTTGCTTTTGAGAGAAGGAAAGACAAAGGCCTCTCATCTACGGGCTGTGGGTACCCCAGCAGTGTGACCCTCTGCACCAGGTTCTGAGGATGTGCTGTTCCTCAGCCCTGACTTGGCCCCAGGTAGGCCAGCAGGGATGCTCCTGAAGTTGCAGGCCTAATTGAAGCAGCTCTGACAAAGTAGATGGGATGTTTGCGGGCACAGAAGGTGTGTTTGCAGTTAGGTTGAAAAAAGGATTTTTGCTTTGCTTTGTTGTCACTAATGTTACATCTACTGAAATCAAAGCTTCGGCACTGAAATGCAGTTGTAGTGATTTCTGCAGTTCTCTCTTGTTTCTTTACATTGTGGTGTATAGCCACAAGGGGCTGAATTAGAGATGTCTAGGCAGCTTTTCTGGGCTTAGCTTTGCAATTAAGCTGCTTTAAAAGATTTCCCAATTAAAATGCAAGTAAATAAGCCACAATAAAAAGCAAAATCATGTGAAACTAAATCGATATTCATTTGGACAGTAGCAATTCTTTTAAATTTATTGTCTAGATCTGCACACCTTGAGTTTTCATACTAGCAAAACAACAGTTGTCTTTTATATTCCGTGTGAACTGGCCAGCACAATAGAAGGAGAAACTTTATTATTATTATTACTATCTTGGGGTTTCACAATTGTTTGTGGCAAAGGAACACAGAACTGAGGACTCCTGACCTGACCTGCAGGTCTGCGCTGAGGTGTTTCTCCAAGGATGCCCAGCTAGCAGTGCCGTGCCTCTGGATTTTCTTGCCTGTGTCATCACTCTTTGTTTGACTTCCCCAAGGCAGCGTTTTCATTTTTCTTTGCTTTCTGGAACTGGCATCCTAGCTGGATCTCCTGCACAATAAATCTGGAAGCAACCTGGAAATCTTGGTCATTTTTCAGAGTGCAATGGGCGTGGGCCTGAACACAACTTCACCTGCCTTTGGTCTCTGTATCAGACTGTACCTGAGACACAGCAAACCCTTCCCCCTGTGGGCAGCTGAGCGCAGAGAAGGGAGAAAAGAGAATGCAGAGGTGGCAAAGAGGAATGAGTGGAAGTGGAAGAGTGAGGATGCCTTGGGAGGTGAATTGGTGGGACCAGGTGTTTCTCTGCTTATCTTGCTCCCTCTCCCCAAACAAGCAGAGGATCCTGCTGCCCTTGTCTGTAAGTAAGGGAGTGGTAGATGCCACAAGTCCCTGTGTTGAGAAGGGAGCGGTGTTTTCTCTCTGCCTTGTGGCTCAGGGGTACATTCAGTTGCAGCATCAGCTGCGACAGCTCCTTTGGTGGTGATAGGGGAGATAGGAAGCCTGTGCTGGGAGCTTCAGGAGTTTGGATAAGCTGCCAAAACCATCTTAGCAGAGGTAGGGAGAAAGGGGAAACTCTGATCCGCTTCATCTCTCTGCCAAACCGCAATGGGATTTCAACAGCCAAAGAAAGGGCACTTCACCACCTGCAGGGCTGCTTATCAAAGGCCTTCTCCACACAATGGAGGTGTGAGAGCTTTTCAGAAGTGAGGTCACAAATGTCCTCTAAAACTGAAAGTATTGAACAATCTACATAGAGAAGTCATTTACCAGATTCTCTGGTGGTATCATTACATGCACTTGTGTGTATATAAATGTGTACATAGGTGTGTACAAGTACCTGGGTTCTTAACTATAATGTCCATGAATTGACTGATGTAACATCGACGGTCACAGCTCCACACCATGCTTATCTAGACAGAAGCAACAGCAGAAATGGGTGTGAAAACCAGACCAACAGAATGTCTTTAAGGTAACTCAAAATCTTGTATTTATATCTTGCATTTTGCACTTCACTTCCTCTGTCTGTTTTGTCTTTTGTCATTTTGTCATGTCTCTATTCAGAGGCTGAAGTCCTTAGGGAAAGCTGCATTTTCTTGGCAGTGTGACACAGTACACTTCTGAAAGTTAATGATTACCTTGAGAAATAAATATTCACTGAAATGGCATTTTCATGATCGAAGCTTCCATTACCAGTGATACCCGTTACCAAACAGAAGGAAGTCAGGATTCTGGATGTGCTCTCATAGGCCACAGAAATGCGCCCACAGAACTGCGGGGAGGCTCTTGCTTTGCAGATAATCAGTCCCTTGGAAAATAAAAAGAGGACTCTTCAGGGACACACCCCTGGTGTTTGTATGTAGACAGACCTGACACCTCAATTGACTCTTTGGCTCTCACCAATATTTTACAAATGTCTCTGTATTTGACTTGTTTCATGTATTTAAGTACATTTAAAGTGTAATATTCATAATTTGGGAATGGTATTCAGTAATGTGTTTCCAGTGGTTATTCCTGGTATCTGATACTGGAACATGGGAGATCAAGTACAGACACTGCTCTTACTGCATAATAACAGATACAGACTAATTGATTTGTTTGTTGCAAAGCAATTCAATTGCACAGTTCTGTGGAACAAAACATGACCTGGGACAGTGTATCTGTAGCACTGTATCTACAACCAAAGAAACACAGGAATCTGTCAGTAGCCATAAGAAACAATTTTCATTTGGAAATATAAAATTATACCTGACACCTAGCAGAGATTCACTGCAGCTAGAGCTGAGGAAAGGAATACCCTTTAATATAAAATAATAAACTTCTAATTGATTTGAAGTGCAATCTTTTTGAGTAGACCTATGAAACTCCTTATCATCTTGCTGTCAATGCTGATAGAATGTCTGTGTAAATGGCTGTGGATCACTGAGTGTCATTTATAACCATTCTCAGATCACTATTCAGTGGCTTTTAGGGTTTAGTTTTTGGTGACTCTTAAAAACAGCAGGAAGAGAAAGAGTGCCTACAGACAGTTACTAGATTGTCTGGTATTCCTGAGATGGAAACAACTTTCCATGTTATGCACTGATGGTTTCTGAACTTGATTATTTGTTGAATTGGTTGAAAAGGCATTTTTTGTCATAACCTTTCCAGGGGCAAGAGAAAACAGTTTTCCTTCTTTCCAGCAGTGGGATTTCAGATCCAGCCTGTGAGTGGGTAGGGTGATAAATACTGACTTGGTGTGCTGATGGTGCTGTGACCGTGACCCCAACACTTGCAGTGCTTCACTGGATGTGACTTTGTCCCACAATGTGTAGCAGAGTCTCTGTTTTGTCTGGCTCATAACAGAGCTCTGAGAGATGGGGACCCCCAGTCAGCGGGGGGTGACTGACACCTGACCATACTCTCAGAAAGCAGCTTGTGGCTGGACCAGGACACAGCTGAACTGTAACTCCCATGAAATTCCAAGATGCTGTTTGGTATCAGATGAGATAAAGGTTGAGGAAAGAAGTGCAAAGGGGAATTTGGAATACAAAGTGAATAAAGGAAAAAAACCCTGACTTCTGTAATAAGCAGAGAAAGAACGTAGAAAAGAGATATTTTTATGTGAAGGGTAAAAAAGTGGATAAGCAGTGTGAGTAAATTTCCAAAGCAGATTAATAAGGATGACAATGAAAAATAACAAGGAATCAATACAGTATATAGAAATTAAAATAGAAAATGAGGAGGGAGTGAATGGAAGGGATAAAACTGAAAAGTGTGAATATATGACATGCAGGAGGGTTATGAAGAAGAGAGGATGCATTCTGCTTGTGGGTTAGAGGATTTGTGGTTAGGTTTGTTGGTTTTTTCTACTGAAGCTTTTTCATAAATTTATGAAAAATTGATGGTGCACTAATGATGATGGACTGTCATGCATTGGCACAAAAGTTTCTCTGACATACAGACCCCTTAAGAGGCCTCAGATATGCAGTGTGTACACAAACTGCTCCTGAGAAAATTGTCCCTTAGTGTTTTTGCCAAGTGTTACAACAAAAACCTCACTCCAGCTCAGACCCGGGTTTCTGGAACTCATGGATGCTCTAAAGTCCAAGTTTAATCCTCCCTCAATGTGTAGGACATTGTCCATGCTTTGAAATCTATTCATACATTTTGTACTATCTCTGTTTGAGGTCTGCCTGCTGTGCATAGAACACCTACAAACCAATGACAGTTGACAATGACAACAGAAATCAGGACCCAAAGTGTGACACAACTTCCCTGGTATTCAAAGAAATCATTAAGCAAATCATAACTTTTCAGGTGTGAAATGGAACTGGTAACTGAAAAGTGACTCACAGTGCAGATGTTTTCAAGAGTCAGAAAGGTGGGTGTATCTCCCACATACTGAATATTGTTCAGGTTTGCTTTGCTTCTCATCCCTCTCTGCCCTGCATTCACCAGGAGATGAAGAACAGTTTTCCAAGAGCGGCTGTGTGTATACCTGAAAGTATGAATTTGGGCAGTTCCATTCCTACCAGAGTTGCAAGGGGAGGTTTGATTTCATATGTTAATCTCCAGAGCCAGGTACTGACTCAAGGTAGTTTCAGTGCTAATCTCAATGTCTTCCTGTTTTTGACATCAAATCAGTGTTGTCCTTTTTTTCTGATAGAAACTGAAGGGATTTGAGGAATAAGCAGCTTCAACTTATTTTTAAAATATCAGTGAAAATCTCCCAGAGTATTTAAAGCCTCTGAAGATATCAAAATGACACATCTCAAGGAAAGAACAGTTAATCCCACAAGAGTAGAATTAGATTTGAAATACCCTGCATTTGGTTGTTGGACATTTAAATGCAGTAATTTGCTGAGCCTGTGTTAAACTTACTTGGACATCCTTATTCTTCCCAGGCCCTCGGTTAGTCAACAGCACAATGTAACAAACAACTTACTAAAGCCAGTTTTGTCATTTCCTTGGTTATCTGGACTTGTCCTAGCAATGTGCAGCCATAATTCTGTGTTCAGTTAATGTTTCCCATGGTATAAACGGTTACTCTACAGGTCTAATCATTGGATTAGACATGGTGCCTGAGTTTTTCCCCTTTCAGTAGGAAGCCCAAGCCTTTCAGCATGTGCATCTTGTAGTATTTGGGAAAAACAAGTCAGTGAGTATCCCGAGGATGTTCCCCAGTCCGTGGTGCTCTGGGTTCCCTCTTGGCAGCTGTTGATCACCACTTGTGTTTTGGTGAGGCTGACAGTTGTCTGAGATGGGCTGTTCTCTTCTGGAATAGGGGCGTTGTGCTCCCAGAGAGCCACAGGAAACAATTCCAGGGAACAGGCAACTCGAACAGATGATGGCAACAGAGGAGCTCAGAAATAAATGGTAGAATGAAGTGAGAACTGTCCTCACCTTCAGCAGCCCTTAACCTGGGAGCTCAGCGTGTACCACTGCATAAATCTTAGACTAGGGTTAGAGCTGGGATTAGGGTCAGGCTTTCAAGGAGTAAACTGAGCAATGGGTAAGAATGACCCTGAGAAAGAGCTGCCAAAGTGACCTGAGGACAGCTGGTGGGATGTTGCCCTTGGCACTAGGTAATCTGGGCACATGGCCACATTCCCAACCTAGCCTTCAGCCAAGAGTTAAGGACAAGAATAAGGTGGAAGCAGAGAGAATGAAATGTCCTAATCCATTAAGTAACACTCAAAAGGAGCTACCAATGAAAATTGAGGGCTGCTCTTAGAGTTTTACCGCTATGCACTCCTTAGTCTGGGTGCCAGGAACAACCTATGGCACAAGTCTCACCTAAAGTTTAGAATGCTGAGAGAGAGTGGAATGGTGGAATGCAGTAAGCAGGCACAGGGCACCTGTTGGGGGGTGTGCAGCACCAGCATGGTCCTCAGGGAGTGGGATCCCCACCACCTAAAAAGTAGAGTGGCCTCTGCAAAACAATGAGAAAAAAGCACCTTGTTCCAACCTGGCTCCTATTTCACTTGTTGAGAAGGCTGTGCTTGAAGTATGAAAGAGGAGTTTCCAATTTATGTCTATTGGTCATTAAAATGTAGGAATGGCCACATACAAGGGCATGCAAGTGATTGGAATCATTGTGGTTTAAACAGCAGCTAATAGCTGAGAGGTGAGGTTAGGGAAAGGTATTGATTTTGTGTCACACAAATGTAGGTAGAACATCTAAGCATTAAATAATGTTCCCAGGGCGCTTTTCAGTGTGACTGGCTGGAAGAGGAGAGCACAACATATTTAATGATCTGTAGAACACAGCGTCCTTGAGGTCAATAATGTGTACTTAACCTCTAGGTTTTCCATGTTGTCTGCTTGTCCAGTTGGTTTATGAAGTGTATGTTAACATGATTGGGGATTTAAGGCAGTGATAACTTGAGCTCTCAAATGTTCACTGCTGTTGCATGTGGATGCCAGACAAATCCATTGTGAATTCTGCTGAGCTTTCCCTGGCACTGCCTGCAGCCACAGCTGCTACTCAGTCACAGTCTTGTGCTTTGAATGCAAGTCAATAGTGTTTATAATGTGAACACTGATTGCTGTCTTAATCCAGTTATACTTTGCCTCCACAATTTAAAATGAAGATAACCTCTTCTAGCCTTCCACTTTTGTCAAGGGACTTCGGCTTATTTGGTGGCACAAATAATGATTAATTTATTTTAAAGAAGAAATCAAATAAGAAATAAAGGCAGAACTTCAGTTAGCAGCAAGCATACCTCAGTTAAGAGGAGACAAAAGATTTTCACAAAGTAATCCTTATTAACACTGAAGTTTAAATTAAATCATTTTAATTGGCAAATAAAATTAGCCTTTCTTATATGAAAGCTAAAATCAGATCTTTATTCAGCCTTGCTGTTCAAATGAGAACCTTGTGTCCCATTTCAAAGAATTACTGTCCCTCTGAAACAGACTGAAAAAAGTTTAACCTGATTTTATGGAGCAAGATTATGCCTGTCACTGTGGAAGGGTCACTAAACGAGGTATCCCAGTGTATCAGCTTTGACTTTTAGTAAGTTCCTGCAATTCTACTATGAGTGGTTCTTACCTGTCTTCAGAGGATAAATATATAAAGTGCAAAAACTTGCTTTGTGAGACTGACTTCAGTTTGGATTTTGCTTCGGGAGATGAGACCTGTCAGGCACTTATTGTCGCTGTCTCTTGAAATTGCAGGAGATGGGGTGTGGTAGTGTTTAGAGCTCTCACAAACAAGGACAAACCAGCAAACTGTGTGTCCCTCACACTTCTTCATCTCTCTCCCCACAAATTGATGTGTGGCACAACTGCTTTGGCACTTAGACCCACAGCAGAGTCACTGCAGCTTCATAAGCAGCTGCTCAGCTGTCAAGACAAGGTAAGAACCCTTTCTACTCTTTTTATGGGGTACTAGGCAAAAAACTCACTGTTAAGTATTAATTTATAGTCCCATGGCAGATCTTTCCTGCCTGTCACCAAAAGGTAAGAATGCAAACATGCACAATTACCCAGGGTCTCTAAACTGCATTACACTGATACAGAGCTGAAGCCTTTCCTTGAGCACTTTAACTCCTGGGGACTCCTCATGCCAATCCTCCCGGTTCCCTCGGAGCTTCTGAAGAGCTGATGTCCCACGTTTACCTGTCTCAGCTGCAAATAGCAGAGACAGAAGGAAGTGGAGCCAGCAGGTGTGTGCCAGCTGAGTGCTGCCTGTTTCTCAGTACATTACTTTATATACACACACACAGATACACACATATAAATATATAAATATATATATATAATGTGTGTGCATATAGCACTCTGTGAGTATTTCAGGCGCCTGCTTAGCCAGCAGCCCTGCTCATGCAGAGCTCCCATGACCCAGACTGACTTGTGTCCTTTCCACTGGGCGCAGTATTTACGCTGATATGAGAATATTTTTGCTTAAGTTTTCTACAGCAGTATAATGAACATTATTATTGAAATGTGGTGAAATTACAAAGTAGTACCAGGGCTTTCTGTATGTGGTGCCCGATGCACTTAGAATGAGAGAGATCTCTTGAAGAGTCAAACCAGACAATAAACAGAAGTTTCAAAGTAGAGCAGAGGCAGGAAAAGGTGGATGGAATCATATTATGAGATTATTGTGCTCTTCCTGATTTCTGAATCAGAGCATCATCTCCCTGGATTGCTTTCTGAAAGGTTTGGATGAAAGTAATTAAAATTTTAAAGATATTTCAGAACACAGATCAAATTAGTATGATCTCACTTTTCTATTAATTTTCCTTTTTATTTTCTTTATATTTGCAAGTTACCTATTATTTATGTTTATTAGTAACTGACTATTAGATCTTTTTTCAAACAAAATCTGCAGTGTAACTTGAGTGTTTGATAACTTGTTGGAAATGAGGTTATAATCCAATGAAAACTTTTGCCTGGAGCAATGACTGTTTCCATATGAGTAGTTCTATCAATTTATTCCTGTATACAAACATTTGAAGGATAGATCTGCGAAGCTATGTTGTATGTACATGAGGCCAAGCCTTTCAGGGGGATTTCTCTCACAAGAAGACAATACTTTCCCTCAGTGACCTTTGCCCCTACAAGTAATCTGTCACTGTACAATTAAATGAGAAAGTAAATAATGTTATTATTTCTGAGCATGGACACAGTGCACACAGTAACAAATCACATTCAAAGAATAGCTGATGAGGGGATTTGTGGAGATCCTTGATACAAAGTTTTAAGTGCAGTACAACCAGATACCTACTCTAAATTGGTTGCCACTGTAATTAAAAGTATAAATGTTTCAAGCTGAATACATCCTATTAGTAAGATTTTAGGAAACAAAAATTTAATTTATTCACATTCGATATGGTCTGTAAATGCCACCATTATATGCTTTCCTCTGGCCTTTGATTAGCTATGGATTAATAAAACTTTTATACCTTCTTTGTCAGCCTCATTTTGAACTCTGTTTTTGCATACTGTTACTATTAAATAAATGAATTAGTGTCCAGAAATGTGTCATGCATATTACCTAGCAGCAGGAAGCATAATACAGTGGTCAGCTCCCCAGGAGCATTATAAATCCTAACACGCTCGGTAACCTGCTCATGTGGACCTATTAAAAGCTTGATGATTTAGTGAAGCAGTATTTGTGCTTAACAATGGAATTTTAGTTAATTCAAAACAAAGTAAATCATTTCCAATTACAGTATTTGAATATTCACAGTAGCTACACAAGGATGTGCAATGCTGCCAAGAAAAAAAAAAGGCATTATAAAGGTTGACTGGAGTTTAGCGTTTCGAGTGGTTGTGGTACCTCAGCATTAAATGAACACCACTGTTTGTAAAAACATATTTATTTGACATAGCTGCTTCACTGGAGAGATTAAGAAGCTACAGTTAGGAATGGGCAAAAGTCTTTCCAGAGACTATGAAGACTTCAGTGACCAGAAAGGCTCCTGAAGGTCAGGCAGCAGCAGCAGCAGGAGAGCCACCCAGCCAAGGGAGGATACAAATGGAGCAGGGTGGTCAGCAGAGATTTGTCATCAATTCAATGGTACTTTTTGTGTCTGGGCTCAGATACAATTTCATATCTGTGCCTACACACACCTCAGCAGGGCTTGCAGGGATTTAAAACTGCAGCTCTTGGGGGAAGTCAGTGAGAGCATCTGCCAGATTCTCCTGGGATTCTGTTGCAGAAACATGAGGGATTGATGGGGAGGGTCAAGTTCCATGTGTAGCCAATGCTCCGTGTGTATGTGTGTGTACACAGAGATTGCTACACGTTATTTATAGCATGCAGAAGATCAGGCTGTTCCTTCTGAAAACAGGTCAGTGTTTTCCAAATCTGTGTTTTCAACCCAGCCTTCGAGGTGTGGAATGTTGATGTGCTTCAAGAAAGGCATTGGGTTCCGAAGTGCACTAAACGCCCTTGGGTTTCATTAGGAGTTAGGGTCTCAATTGCTTTCCTCAAATCCCACTTTGGCAATTATTTACAGCCATGAACTATTCAGTCTGCGTGTCCATCAGGCTGTTATGAAGCTCTGAAACCCAAAGCATGAGCCACTGTTAACTGAAAATAGAGTGAAGTTGTCAACTCCTCAAGTATGACAATTGCTTCATATCTGCAGCATTGTTTTTAAAATGCAATAGAGTCCCAATATATAGACTTTAATGGAGTTTGTTATAGTTTTTCTTGCAGATTAATCCCTTAATTCTGGTTCTTGAGTAATTCTGTATATTTTTTAGCTTCCTTGTGATCGGTTGGTCACATTAAGTGGACAGATTTTAGTATTCTTATAAAGGGAATAAGGGAACTTTTAAGTGTGTGTGTGCAGGGGCTTATGAAAACGTAATTTCTTAAGGCTGGTAGAATGCAGCAACATAAGCATCATATGAAAGCACAGAACTGCATGAAGAGGTCTTATTAACACTGTCTCTGCTCAGCTGACTTGCGCTGTATGGTGCAGACAGAAGGTGGAGGAACAGGCGAAGTGCTAACCTCCAGGCAGCTTTTATATCTTAATTTATTCCCATTACTTCTAAAAACTTGATTCTGACAACATTTTCCTTCATGAGTGACAGTTGCTATCTTCAGATATAGTTATACAAACCTGTTGCTGTTAATTTGGATTACATTATTCCTACAAGTGTGTCTGACTCTTGCAATTTTCAGGCCTCCATTCCATTAATAATCTTAAAAATATGAGTATTTGCTCCTTGTGGTCCTTGCTCCTATTGGTCTCAGCATAATGACTTCCATTTGAAGGTGATGACAGTCATGTGATATCACCTACCTATTGAAAAGTCCTGATGGGAGAGGCTCAGGAGTAGATTCATCATTAAAAACAATGTGTTCCTGCTGAAGTCTGAAGTACAAGTATCACCCAGTATCCTCAGAAGCATTTCTTTGTTCATTCTGACTCTTACATTGCCCAACACAGCCACGTGCTGCACAGCAAATTAACAATCCTATAGCTGCAGAAACAGATCCGGGGAAAATGATGAATGATTTAGAGGTCTAAATCAGGATAATAAGGCATGACTCTAGGGATGCTATAGATGATAATAACTGAGGTGATGTTCACTGGTTTAAAGACCTGTTCAAATGCCATGGTAAAGTTCTGTGCAGGTTCCTGGTGGGTTGTTGGTATCTCAAAGATAAGGACTGGTACCTGATGCTCAGGGTACTCCAGGGACTGCTGATTGCATTCACAAGTAATTGTCAGCATTTGTGAAAATTGCTGTGGGGGTGTGACCTCAGAGGCATTCAGAAGTGTAAGGTGGTCTTAATTAGCATTCAAAACAAATTCCAGGAGGTTTATAAAAGTCTTTTTCCTCTATTCTTCCCAGCCATTTTAATTTTTTAAAAAAACTTTTCTCTACCCTGAAGCCATCCACTTAAACAGTGCAATGACTTGGAACAGTCTCTGTTTAGAGATGGCAATAATGGGAAAGAAGGGAGGTTGTACGAAGGTGTAATCGGTTTATGGGATACACCTGGGCTTGCGGGGCAGGCGTGGCTCTGGACGCAGCCTGCAGTCAATGTCTGACCTAGAGGAAAGGTGGGAACAGGGAGGAAGATGTGCTCGGCTCAGGAGGAAGCAGATAACAGCTGGAAGGGAATGTTTGTATGGATACACTCCTCAGGGGCAAGGAGAGAGCTCTTTTGTGAGGACTTCGAGGCCTTGATTGGAAGCAGAGGGTGAGAAACTTCATTCTGGGGTTAGGTCTGAAACTCGGGTGTGCATCTGAGACTGAGCCTAAGCCTGGGTGGTCATTAAGCAATTGTATGGAACCGTGTTGTGCCCAAAGTCACCTAAAGATCTGCTGGCACTACCGGAAACTCTGAGAGCTCCCAGCAAGTGATTATGAAGTAACTGTCTTTTATTCCTTTATAAATGTGGCCTGTAATGCTGTATGCTTTCTGCAGTGTGTTCTCATTTCCTCTGCTTACAAGCCACAGACCATAAGGCAAGGGAGGAAAAGGGAAACCAGTATTGGAGTGGTGAGGGGAATCTTTGTTGTGACTAACAAAAGTTACTTACCATGTGTAGCTCTATTTTTCCATTAAAAGTGTTATATTTATGGACCTATCTTAATCAGTTCTCACCATTCATAATCAGTAACATAAGTTGATGTGAATACTAAAACTAAATAAGTTTTAGAGTTTCTGTTGAGGCTTGTTTGCTCTGCCAAAACAGGAAATTAACTGCCCTGAAAGCTGCTGAAGAATTTACAGGATGCTTTGCAGGAATATGCATGACCCTTTTTCATTTTAATGGAACTTTACTAACATATGGTTGAAGGAAACAAACACAAATCGGTTCACCCTGGCCAAATGCATTAAATCAAATATAGCAAGTGTGCTCATTATCCATTCATTGTTGTTTCAGAGTTACTCTTGATTGCCTAAGAAATCTTACAAATTAGAAAGCCCATCAGTTGCTGCAAAACATGAATAACACATATAAACAGGAATACAGAATGTATTTTAATCCCTTTATTTCTTGTTCCTGTGAGAGCAAAGTTAAAAGGGCTTGCTATACAAATAAAGTAAACTGCAGTTTAGTCAAAATATGGTCAATGTGGTCAGGATATATAGGATTTTGGAGCCCAACTTCAGTGATAAAGTTCAATGACAAGGGTTTTTAGGGTTTCTAACTCATAAAGCAACAACTTTGTCTCTACATAATACCTGTTATTAAGCCAATATTAAGTTTGTTCTACTGGACTGAATTTTTAAAGAACACTGATGATAGAGCTTTGCACTAGCAGTGTTTATTCTGGACTATATATCATATACATCCACTGCACTCCAGGCATATGCAGGATCTTCCCACAAAAAGCATAAAACTAAGAGCAGGAATCTGGTCTAAACCTCATCTATTCTGACAACTTTGACAGAACTGTGGAGATGCCAATGCAGAGACCCTGCCCTGGTGATTTGTGTAGCTGGTACTCTGAAATTTAATAGATGCCCATCCTCTAAACTTTCAGAAACGTTCTTATTATAGGTGTGTAAAGGCCAAAACCTTTTTAAACATCTCGAGCTAATAAGCCGTCCCACCTGCAGGGCTCTTTGCTGTCAGATCATCTGTGCACTCTGACGTTCTTGTCCAGCTCATTCAGCAAACAGGTCTTCCCATATCTGAACAACCTGGGGACACCTTTCACTTCTCAAAAAAAGCAAATGTGTTGTAGATTCAGCAGGAATTGGCTTCAGAAACCGGGGAATTTTCTCAGTGTTCAGTTATATGACAGATCTGTCAACAGGATGCAAAGGAACAAATTGCAGCTTATTTGTAAAACTATTTAATATGTAGCTTATATATACCAACAAAGGTAATAAGCTTCAATTCTGCTTCGCATTTGGTTAAACTCGGTGGTTTCTACACCCATCTGTGAAATTTGTGTGGTTTTTATCTCTGACTTGTGTTTAAGAAAATGAGAGCTGTCCACACTTAGTACTCTCCAAACTGAGTTTATTTAAACCCACTTTTCACTGAATATATAGACATACAGTTTTTTCTTCATGGTACCTTATGTCTATCCAGGTATGTCTTTGTGCATGTGGATGAGCAATTTGTTCCCAATAGTGTAAGAAACATCTGCAGAAAGGATATATTTCGCTGATGGTGGCAGCATGCCAGGAATACGGCCAAACTCCTGCTCTCAGGGACACGAGTTTGTGCCTCAGCTCAGACACAGTGTGAGGGAAGGAAAACGTAACCCAGTTTAATGCACATTTACAAGATCCCTGCTCTCTGCAGTGTGGTGTAATGAGTACCCAATGTGCAGTTTGTATCATTGTTAAAGGAGCACTGGTGGAAACGCCAAATGAAATGAACATGCTAAAATATTGTAATCTAGTCCACAGGGTGCTGTTCTTCAAGGGCTTGGTGAGCAGAGGTTTTGTTTTCATGCAGCAAATGTTACTTATTCACACAAAGTCCTGCAGAGAGACTGAGGGACTTACACAGGCTGTGTTTGCTCGGGAGATGGGACTGGGGCAGGGTTGGGTCTCCCACGTACAGACCTATACTGAAGAGCTGTGGGAACCTCTTCAGGCTTTGTGCCGTGGCTCTGCTTCTGGTCATGTGCTCAAACAGGTCTTCTGCACAGTGGCTGACTTAATTCAGTCAATTTGATTGATAATTAGAACTGACAAATAAAGAGATCAATGCAAATCATGAGGACAAAAACATTTGGGACCTGGTTTATGTGAATCCCGCAAATACTCCTATATGGTAACCACACCACATGTACAAAACAGAGTTCACAGTTGGTTTTGCAAGTGCACAAGTTAACACATCATAAGAGATGGAAAAAAGGCTTTAAAATTATTTATAGGAAAGAACTGGTGCAGATGTTGCAGTTCCTTTTTAGCTTAGACTGTGTTTTTCAGCGCCTTTCAGAGTCTTTCTGTGGTGGCGTGCGGGCTGAGCAGTGATGCACTGCACCTCGGCAGCTTTCTTGGTTGGCTTCTGCTCCTGGCCAGGCCTGTATCGATGCTTTTCTAAAGTCTGAAGGGCTCCAGTTAATTACTCTGGATTTGTTGTTGTTGGTTCTTTTAAACCAAGTGGCTAATCAAAGAAACAAAAAATTAAATACTTTGAAGAAAATATTTGATGTGAATTTGGAGGCATTTTGTGAGAGAGAAATTAAAATCACAATGAATTTGTTTACACTGTTGCATTTTTTTTCTTAAATATATCTCTTCCCAGGTGTGTTCCATTTCATACAGTGAAGAGATCTGAAAAAAATGGTAGTTGGACTTTTTGGTAGTTTTTTTCCCTTCTCCGTTTCCTATTTCTTCTTTGAAAGTGTAATGTCTCTGCAGTTAGGAAAATGGACTGCTGTCAGGCAATTTATTTTTCAGACAGTGAAGAAAATCCTCAAGTGTTTGAGGATAGTGGCTAAATTTCTTCAATTTCAAAATATTTTGAAAGGCTTCAGCTGGGAAAAGGGATTGGGGGAAATGGGAGTAAGAGAAGCTATATACATACTTTCATGTTTAGGGAAAAGACTGAGGTGAGAGATGTGGTAAAGCTTGGCACAAAAAAAAAAAAGAAAATCTCTCAAAGTAAAATAAAACAGAAAATTAATTTAAAACAAACTGAAATGTAAATACTTTTTAATAAGGAAAAATAATCTGAGATATTTTTGATGTTTTGTTGATAGATTCTGGTTTTTCAACAGGAGTTTTTATTTTCCCCTTTTTGGTAATGGATCTATGCAATCTTTTTTGTGTTAAGAATAAATACTATTTGCATTTCCTGTTTGAACTGAGATTCAGGAAACCTAAATGCCTGTGATGTCAAAGGCAGCCCAGCAGAGCCCAGAACAGCTCCCTTGTCTGCATCCTGGACTTGTGCTATTGCTAGCTTGTGTTCCTTGGAAAGAAATCTTTCCTGGTCATAGCTGGTGAATCCCTGTCCCTCCCTTTCCCGGCAGGGCCGTGGGGGCGAGGCTGGGCTGTGTGTGACAGTGACTCTGCCGTGTGACAGTGTTTGTCACCTCCTAGACACGTGCCAGCCTGCCTGTCCTCAGCATCTGACCTTGCTTTGGGCAAATGCTCTGCATCTCCTGGGGTGACTTCAAAGAGCTCCATGTGTACCTGATGAATTTGGGTTTCTGCCAGGAAATACACAGTGCTTTCAGGGGATCAACTCTCCTTTTAGGATGGTTGAGATCAGCAACTGATGGAGCTGTACTAGAACGCCAAATCTTTGATTCCAGAGCTATTTCAGATTTTGTTCAACTTCTAATTTCAAGGCATTATTTTTGTTTAGACATTCTTTCTGCCTGGTATGTTACTGTCCAGGGTTGTAATTTGGCTTCTCTTACACTTGTTTCTTCTTAAATGTTTGCAAATAAAGTTTGTTTAGGAGTAACTGCAGTTCTCCTTATATATAATTTTTCCTTTGGTTTAGCTTATTAATAAATGCCTTTTATTACCTTTTGAAACCAAAAACAAAGTTAAAAAGGAAAAATTCTCCTCTTAACCTAAAGAAAGTAAAAAACACCATTCCAGTGTCAGTTGTCACAGTGTAAAAACCATTAGTCAGGAATAAAATTCTGAGACAATGTCCTCAGTTTTTTCACGAATATAAAATCACATTATCTATTAAAAGTGTAAATTTGTGTCTTGCAGACTTAAAACTGCTGGATACTGCAACAAAAATCATGTGTGTGTTGGTTTTTGTTATTAACTCTAGCTTTGAATTAGAATTCCCTATATTACAGCTTGGAGCTAAACTCTGTTTACAAAACAGTATTTACACTTGACTAATTTTGCAGATCAAACTAATTAAATCAATTAAACTGGTGATTAACCAAATGAAGGCTGATTGCAAAAATTAGTGGGTTTATTTTGGAGGACTGGAAGTGAGCTAATTACTGCAGTGATTACTTGAACCTGGAGTACTCTAAATGTGGTATAAATTGAAACCTCATAGTGAATTAGACTGGGAATTCATTACAGTTTAAAGCACTGTTAATACTATTCAGGCTGCTACTCCTGTGGGAAAATTTCACTCAGTATTTTGTATACTGATAAACAATCGTTTAGTTTGTGTCCTTTTAAATAACACCAAGCAATTTCACACAGTATTTTTTTCTTGTAGCTGAGTCACAAGTCTGTTTTTATGAAAATGAAGTTACTGAAACTGTCAATCATGTTCCTACACTGTGCATGATGGGAAATGTAGTCCAACCAAGTCTCCCTCCATCACCACAAAACCAAGTCTTCTATTCTGGCTTCACACAGTTGCCACAGCATTTTTGGGGTTGATGTTCTTACCCCCTGTTTGCCATCTCCAGCTGTTGGCTTGGTGCACAGAAGAAAGGGGGGTTTGGTTGCCTTGCCCTGCTCATCACTTAACTGTTGGTACAGCACAAAACGGTTTGTACTAATCCTTATTTGTTGCATTTCACGCTCATACTTGGATATGTGGTGCTGTATAAGGATTTTAGAAAATGAAAGAGATCTGCGAGATTACTTGCTCATTTTGTTTGCCAATGCAAGCTATTCCCTGTAGGATACTTCCCAGGCTATTTCATTCCTCCTTGCTTCGCCAATTAACAACGGAATATAAATGTCTACTAAAAATGACCTATATTATAGAGTTCCTTCAAGCACATCTCCATGCAACGGGGTTAATGAAATTGCACAGAATTAAAATAGAAAGACCTCAAAGAGCCGGAATATTATGTAGTTTGTGGTTATTGCCTATTACACTTATGACTATTGTAAACATGCTTTGTTTTAAGCTTGTTTTGTAAGATCTTTCTTTACATCCCTCATCCAGGGAGGGGTTCGGTTTCAGTCCTCATTGCTCCAGTGAATCCAGGCACTTGAGAGTTATATTGCATAACAGGCTTTTATTCTGTATGTTTTTGCAGGTTTGGATTATTTTCTTGTGCATATGAACACAGGTCCCAGGTTTTTTTTAAAAAAACTTCTGTAGACCAAAATGCGGAACTCACTCCTTCATTTTGTTGCCCTCTAATCTATATCCCACTCTAAGCAAAGCCATATGTAGGCCTTTTGCAGCATTCCCTTTGGAAACTGTTTGCTGGGGATAAGGAAATGGCTACTTAAAAAAAATAAATTAAAAGTGTAACTATTTTTCCCTGTAGTTGCTTAATTGGGAATTGTTCATTTTACTGCTTACGTTGCTGGGTGCATTTTATCAAGGGGAACTTCAGACATACAAGAAAAGAATTTCAATCTAAAGGTGTTAGAAGAGGTAGAAGGTGCCAATGAAGCCATTTTGCTGGGCAAGCAATCTGGACTGAGATTACTCGTGGGAATGGCTGAGGAAAAGGTGATGGTCAGCCACGGGACAGGACGGGAAACTTGGTGGGCCATTGCAAAGGCTCAGCGTGAGCCAGCAGTGATGGAAGTGGGAGGCAGCAGTGGGAAGGAGTTTGGCCATTTTTGGGTAGATCTGGAGTGCCAGAGCTGCAGATGTTGCCCTTTGTGAAGGCAGGCCCTGGCTCTCCATGGAGTGTAGCGCTTGACATTTCACTATCAAACAACTGTGCGAAATGAGAAAGCAGTGAAGGGATGCAGACTGCACAGATGCTGCAGGGAGAGAACTGCCGTGAGAGGGGTGAGGTGGTGACCTCTGCCCAAAGCCGGCACTCTGGGAAGCCGTGCTCACAAATACTCAGCTGCTCTCAGCGCTGGGGAAGAACGGTGTGCGTTCAGTGTCGTATTGAGCAGAGTGCGATGGCAGAGCCCACCAAACCACAGCAAAGGGAGCACCCAGGGAGGCTCCGTCAGCCAAGAGCCCGCTGGGCAGGGCTGGCAGCCGTGGGCAGGTGGCTCCCAGCCTTCCTGCTGGTGGGCAGCGAGAACTGGGGGGCTCTGGTGCTTCCCCGTGCTCTGCCCCTCAGTGCTGGAAAGCACCTGCTAGCAAAAGTACTGAAGGGACCCAGGAAGGTGGGGTTTTCACTAAGACACTGCTTTCAGGGGTTTGTCTGAGGGTGGCCAAGTAAGCTTTCTAAAAAAAGGTGTAGGAATCCCACGATGATCCGTATCACTATGTAGAGACAATTTAAAAAGAAAATTACGTTCTGTTGTAGGGTACTCACTTCTTGAGCAGGTTTCTTCTCCCATAGGAATCACCTTCTCCAAAAACATAGTCAGATATTCAAGCTTGTATGTGAAAGTCACATGAATAATATGCCTGATTTTTTTTGCTCTTATTTTTTATCAAAAATATAATCTTTCATAACTGTCTTTGCAAGCTACAAGTTTTCTTTCTTATCAAGAGGAGTTTTGTTTGCTTGTAATGGAATTAAAAACATAGAAATGCAGATTACTAGCTGAATGCTTTAAGGGAGGAAGCCATACATGTGAAGTACAAGGAAATGCCAATGCTTGCTTCACCACTGTACCAAAATTAAGCATTTTCTCATACTCTGAGCTCATTAAAAATTCCTTATAAAGATCATTAAAGCAAAGCAATCTAAATGGTAGTTTGTTTTTATAAACTAAGTCAATGTAATTTGTCATTATTTGAATAGATACAAGTGACTATCAAATTTTTATTTTCTGATGCAGCTTTTTGGAAGTTAAACTCCTCAGTATAAATCTGAAATGAGTTTGCCTCTTGGGTAGGTTAGACTGCAATAAGTTTGCCCCACAATGTCCATTTTCAACTGTTCTCCATTATTTAATGCTGGAGCAGAAAGAGAATATTTTCCTGACAGCTTCAAATGGTTATTCTTCATTTATATTGTGTTACCACCTGGGGTGCTCATCTCAGTTGTATATATGTGGGATTTCCACAAGAGCTTAGGAGACAAGTATGTGAAAAGAGAGGAAGCTGAAGGAAAGCATTCATTAGCCAACATGACAAAGGTCTATGAAGTAGCTCCAGTAACCCTGTCTAGAGTAAAATTGGTTAAGAAAGAGGTGTGTGCACTCTTAATAAATTCATCATGTAAAAAATGCATTATTTTTCTCAAGGAGATAGCGATATTATTCAAAACGTGCTAAAGTGGGCAGGATATCCCAGGAGTAATTGTGAATTATTAGGTCATAGGGACCTCATTGCAAACTATTTGCAAAACTTAATTGGTGTAATAAATAAAATATGCATGCAAATTAGACTACTTTCTGAATTAAAGGAATCTGTTATCTAGCATTGCAAAGATTCATCCTAATTTAATAGGTTTTATATACAGTTTGAGATAGCCATGTTTTATATTTGTCCTGAAAAAACCAGATGGTATTTAACTAAGCCTGAACCAGCCAACTAGTGGCATCTGATAAATGTCAGTGTGTAATGCAGGGTATCACTGGCAGGGTGGCACCGGACTCCAGTGGGAGCGTAATAGGATTTTATTTGATTTAGTACACAGAACAAAGTGGCTAAGCAAGGTGACAAAATGAACAGTCGTATATGCTTTATTCTGTCTAAAAAGACTCCTTAAATACTGAAGCTAAAAATATTAGTAGCTTTGAAAGTTCTGTTTGAAGCCCTGTTATTTATTGATTTATTTTCTATTCATCTTGGAATTCTAGTAGTGGAAAGAAGAGTGCTAATGAGCGTAGCTGATTTCATTACCCTAGATAAAAAATAGGGAGTATGTAGTCATGGTAGTCATGTAATGACTCTGTATCCTAAAGCAAAATCTGAAAGAATCAAAGTGAAGAATCTCTTAGAATAAATATAAATAGATGGATATGAAGAAGCAGTTAACAATCTCTGTCTAATGTCATTGCTAGACTCAATAACACTGTCTCGTCATCAACCCCAAATCAAGTATTGCATCTGCTTTTTTAAAGCAGTTGATTGAATGAATACAAATGTCTTGCTGTTGTCACTTGGGATAGCACTTCATATATCCCATTTTCTAGCCTCTAATTATTCCATTTGTAGACATGAATGCCATTTAGATGTAAGCTAATTCAGCATGGTAACTCAATTAGATTTGTACTGACTAGGATTTATGAAACATCAATGGATTCTTGGTGAGACCAATGGGACTACCAGTTATTTATCCCTAAGTCTTACTGATACTGCCTCTCAGGAGCTCAATTAAACACGCCAGTGATGAGAATATTTTGTAACAGTAGTCTTTCACAATTAGACTAAGATTTTTGTAAAGCATATCACATGTAAGGCAGGGCATCATGTATTATGCAATACAAAGTTCTCATCTGACTGGTTCATGATGTTGAAGGGTAAAAGAAATCCCCATCATTGTGTTGTTGCTGTAATTATAAAAAACAAAACTCAAATTGAGTTCATAGACAGTATGATGAAAATTCTGCTTTGCTGAAAAAGTAAAAATCAAACTATATTTAAAAAATAGTATCTGCATCTTGCAGGCTACAAACAGGTTTCTCTACTAATGTAGGTCCCCTTGGAAACCAAGAGTTCCTTGTGTGGATTTAGAGCTCTCATTGCACTTGATCCTGGGATCATTTTTTTGTTCCAGTTTTGAGAAATACATTATATGTTGGGAATGCTCACTGAAATTGTGGATTTTAAACAATGGGAAGACGCTATGAGAGTAAACCTGCACTCAATTACATTTTTAAACTATTAGATCCTAATAATAAATTACTGTGGAATTAGTCATTAGTAGAAACTGAATTATCATTATCAGACAGTATCAGAGTCTGAGACGAGCAAAGAAACTGTTGGAGAGTATTACTTTATTCTTGATAAGGGTCCAAATTCTGGCAGAGGAGGTGTTTGGGGCACACCATGCTTTCCACACTGCTCTGTAGGGTGAGAAAGTGAACTGCACAAGTGGGATTTTATGCCAGTAAGTGGGAGGAATGGGCAGTGTCATCAGAAGTTGGTGTAATGAGGGTTAAAAGTCTTGGCAGTGGTGCATGGAGGGATGTACTGGAGTTCTTGAAATGCAGACTGAAAAGCTTGATCAGCCAGCTGTGCTGCACTGCTATGGACCCCAGCAGGCTGAGGTAGCTCTGTGCGTGGCCAAAACAGCCGGCACATGTTTAGCTGTTTCCAGGGAAGCAGGGTGTGCTCACATGTAGCTGCTGCCTGGGAACAAGGTGCCATCCCTCTGAAAGTTCCCCCTGCCTCCTCCTTTGCCCCGGTTTTGCTGCTGAGCATGACGTTGTAGAGTATGGAACATCCCCTCAGTCAGCTGGGTCAGCTGTCCTGGCTGTGTCCCCTCCCAGCCTCCTGCCCACCCCAGCCTACTCACTGCAGGGACAGAGTGAGACATGGAGGGAGCCTGGACGCTGTGTAAGCTTAGCAGTAGCTAAAACATCTGTGTGATATCAGCACTGCTTGGTGACAAACCCAGACCAGCACTGTGTGGGGCTGTGAAGAAAACTATCCCAGACAAAACCAGTCCAGCCGGGGTTTGGGGATAAGGCTGGTGCTGTCCGGCATTGTTGGAGTCCCTTTGCATTGCCTCTAGTTTGTGCTGGGAAATGTGATGGAAGGAATGACTGGCAGTGTTGCTGCCCAGCCTACCTTAGAAATATTCTCTCACTTCCCTCCTGCCTAAAAGCAGAATGGAGGGTTAATTTCAAATCTATATTAAGCCTCTGTACTTCTACTGAATGCACTCAACTTTTGCTGAACAGTGCAGGAAAACCAGCACACAGATTTTGGCCTAAACGTTCTCTTTTTAGTAGGTAAATTACCTATTCTTTCTGCAGATTAGACATTGACTAATCAGTGTGTATTGATATGGTCCAAGTATTTCCAAAATCACCTGTGTGTCTTAAAACACTAAACCACCTGGGCAGGCTGCTCAGTCTGATGGACAGTAGGCTTTTGCAGGGGCAGTGTCAAGGGGAATGAAGCAATATTTAGGCATTGCAGTATACATCATATTAGGTGGGTGGACCACACTAACCTATTAGCTATGAAATTTTATTGAATTCTATGTGCTAAAATGCCATCTCACTTCTTCAGACTATTTTGTCCATATGTTAAATTTGAGTCTGTATATTCCTAAAAGAGCTGTGCACAAATTTTCAAGTATGGTTGTTCCCTCACATCCTCTTCTGCTTTTTAGGGTACTATCCAAATTGAGAAGTTGTAGATGTGAAATGTATGAGGGGACACTCAGATTCAAACTGATTTCCTGCTGGAGGTGCTCTCAGGCTCACTGGCTTGTTCACTCACTTCCTCCTGTGTTGGTCAGAATGCTGAACCTGCTGATGGTTTGCCAAGTGGTTGAGGCCACTTCCCTCGAGGAAATATTGACAGCCTGCAGGACTGAACGGTAATATGGCAGCTTAACTGACATGGGGGCTGCTGAACACATAAAAAACTTCTTTTACATGGAATTATTTCATGGGAGGGTGATGTTTGAAGGGGCTGATTGCTGAAATGGCGCTGTTTGGATGCTGATTTTCTGTACCATGTGCCATTTCTTTCATCAGATTTACAGTAGTGTGACTATCCCACTCTGTCACTGCAGTTTATACTGTGAACACTCCACTTGTGCTCCTCAGTGCTAGTAGCCGTCTGTATTTGCTGCTTTTTAGGAAAGCTATGCAAGTTTGTGCCTAAAACCAGCTGGGTAGAGACTACCTTTCAATTTAAAACCATCCTGCTACTTAAATACTTTCAGCCTGTCATTCTTACTGAATTGTTGTTTAAAAGAAATATAATAAAATAATTATTCATTTGCCAAATAGTTTTCAGAGGATCCTATCTACTGTCTTAATTATTGCTGTTGCTTTCATATAGGATCAGGTCAGTATCTTCTCACACTGGGAGAATTCATCTTGGCCTCCTGCCTAAGAATTAATTCATTATGAAATTAATAATAGATCTCAGTTATGGTAATTTTTGTGCAAAATAAAGTATTAGTAATCTTAGTACATGGTAATACAAATCTTCTAGTAAATGTTCAGTGTGTTGGAAGATAAGTTTTTTCCAAAAACTGTTCTTTTTAATGGAGGTATGCTTGGGAGAAGAGAGATGTAATTTAAAAAACCCAAAAAAACCAAAACAAAAAACAAAACAAAACAAAAAAAAAAAAAGAAACAAAACCAACATTGTCAAAATTGAATATTTGCATCTTCTTATTTTAAAATAAGATTTCTTTTCATGTAAATACAATTAGCTGGAGAAAAAAGTGTCAGCTGAAACATTTCTTTTTACAGGTTGAGCCAAACCTGTTCCAAAAAAATCACAAGAGTATTGAAAACATCTGTATTTTGAGTAGAGGAGGGAAGTGCTGGTGATTGGTAGGTGTAGTGCACAGGCACATTCACAGCCACAGCTTTTGCATAAGGTTGAATTCTGAGTAATGCTGGTACTGGAATACCCAAAGAAGACATGTAGCTTGTCTTCTCTCCTAAGTCTGGATCAGCCCGACAGAAGTCATTCCTGACTGATTTTTGTCTATACTGTTCTTAAACCTAGATAATTAAGATGCGCAACATATTCCAGTGCTAATGCTAATATTTAATTTTCCTGCTGAAGTACATGACTAGTTTTTCTTATTACCGTCATCATGGATGTGGGGAAAAATCATTTCCTTAGAAGCAGCCTTTATTTCTCTTGTGTGAGAAACCTCTTCCATGGGACAAACAGAACCCCAGCTGTTTCTGGTTTTCCCAATGGCATCTGCTTGCTCTAATGTTATGTTTTATCTGGTTGTCTTCCTCTGGCCCTATCTCCATGTAGTCTACATGCTTCTTATCTGGCAAGGCTACCTTGAATTCTATTCCTTGAGAATATTCACAGTCCTTCCCACCTTGCAGTAGATTTATAGGTATGCTCTGTTGACATCCATGTCAGCAGTGAAAGTATGGATTGGCGCTAATGCAGGATGGAAGCCTGCAGAGCCCAGTCTGATGTTGGGGTTTGACACTGGAACACCAGAAACTGCTCTCAAGGGTGGTTTTCTACCCATTTTAGAGTTTACTCTTGTCCTGCTTTTGGCTCATATAGAATGAATTTTCTTCTTAGTGACTGGTAGAGTGCTGTGCTTTGGATTCAGTACTGAGTAATGCTGGTAACACACTGATGTTTTAGTTGTTGCTAAGTCAACAATTAAATCAAGAATTTCCCAGTGCCTCATGCTCTGCCAGTGAGCAGGTACACAGGATGTGGGGTGGGAACACAGCTGGGAGAGCTGATCTGAACTGGTCAGAGGGATGTTCCAAGGTGTGGAATGTCACACACAAACGGGAGAGTCGCCTGGGGAGTGCCGATTGCTGCTCAGAGACAGGCTGGGTGTCAGTGGGTGGGGAGCAACTATTCTGTACATCAACTCTTTCTCTTGGGTTTCATTTCTCTCTAGCCCCCTTTTTTGTCATGATTATTGTATTCTATTTTGTTTTAGTTAGTAAGCCATTCTTATCTCAGCCCATGAAGTTTGCCTTTTCTTTTTGATTCTCCCTCCCACAGGGTGGTTATCCTGTTGCAGAAGGAGGTTAGATTTGTGAAAGCAAATCCTGTCAAATTTTATGCACAGCTTGTGTGTGTAAAACTGTAGAAGTGCTGGTGATGTTCACAGAAGCACAGCTGCAGCTGTGTTTTTCTGACTGCTGCCACCAAATCCTAGTTCAGAATCACAGAATTCCGTTGAGATGGCTCTGTATGAGCCTTGTACCTTTGGCCCTTAAACTGGGGCTTTGACCTGAGGACACTTCAGATGCCTTTTGCCCTGCATTCCAGATATTGCACTCTCAGGAGCACAGGGAGCAATGAAATGGTGCTGCTTTTAGAGACAGGGAATGGGGAGAAAGACCCAGTAGGAATTCTCCTCACCTGATGCATGAAGTGACACCAAGTTACCTGAAGAAGTTTCTTCAATTGCTATTTCCCCTGCACGCCAGGTCCACCTTCACATTGCAGCACTCCAGCAGTTGCAGGTGATTGTTGCTCCAATGAGGTGTTTTGTGCCTGGAACTATTGCTTTGATGGAGGAAACAGAGAGCAGGACCAGGAACAGATGGTTGATAATGACATCTTAATTCTAGAGAGAATGAAAGTGCTATTTCATTATGGAGTGGTATATTTAAATTGCCTTCAGGTGTTAGTTTAAGAGAGTAGAGGAAAAAAGAAAAGTTAAAAAGATTTTTAAGATTTAGTAAAAGGGCTAGAGTGGTACAAATCAGAGCTAGTAATAATGCCCTACAAACCTGTCAGATTGTAGTAATATGACAAGTGCTTGCTAAAGGGAATCATTGCCCCATGTATGGTGATGGACTTGTTTCACTTTGATGAATCAACTGGTTTGAATTATTAGAAAAATGAAATGTTTGCCCTGGTTCAGAATTTCCAAATGCCCCTTCAGGATAAAAGGACATGCTTTATGTCTTTTTAATAATTTGAGAATCAATTTTATGCTATGCAAAATACTCTCTCTTTAAAGCACTAGCATACACTTTAAAACAAATTCATAGTCCAACTGAGTTTGGTGACTAAAAAGCTTCATTTAAGGAATTTCTTTCCTCCTGCTAAACTTTCCTACAAACTGGACTTCTTTTAGTAAGCATGTAATCCTAAAGGTTTATTATGACACTTGCAGTAAGTGGAATCCTGGCTGATAGAAATGTTGACATAAATTGGGATTAATCAGGCTAATTCGTATGTGAATTTATGGTATTTGTGTATGAGAGATTGGAAAACTATCAATTCAAGACCTGTGTGATAGAAAAGCCACACACTGACATCTTTCTTTCTGTGACAGATGTCATTGAAGGGCTGTTATTCTGTTATATGTGTCATCTAAAATGTGTGAAAGATGAATAGAGATCCATACACAAACACTTTTGATCTGTTTGCATGCATTTGAGGAAAAGCTCTCATAGATTTCTTAAAAATACACAAATTAATATTGCTTACTTTACAGCAGGGGTAAATTAGGGTCTTTGAGACCTTCTTAGAACAGTCTGGAGTTAAATAATATGCATGTTTTTCATTTTACTATGATGAATGCAAAGCTATTAAACAACCTTTTAAAGAGTTGGTGTAATTATCTGTAAACAGTAATGTTACAAAAAAAGGTCAAGTTGTCCTGCCATTAGAAGTTTATGGATATAAACTGGATTTATGTTGCCATAAAATGGGCACCGACTAACTAGATTAATTCTACACAACTAAACCAACTGTAGTAATATTTAGAAACAATAAAGTGATACCAATTAAAGCACTTTTATTTTTTGTGTCATATTGATTAATGGTGCACTAAAATTAACCAAAGACCTTAAAATCAGAATGGTTGCAGGAGGCATCCACATCTCAGCATTATTACCAACAAGAAGGAGCAGTTAAGGGAGATGGCCCTGCAATAGTATGAATATTTAATTAATAATTAGTCATGTAATTTCTCCTCAGGAATTATTATCCCTCAAACTGGTTTGTGAATTTAATTATTAGCAGCCTTTTTGTTTCCATGTCCCCTCATTACTGTCAGGATTGATGTAACATAAACTTCATTAAAAATTAAAGCAAGAGTCTTAATTACAAGGCTACCCTGACTGAAGTCAGAATTAGCCAAGTCAGTGATGTGCAAATGAGTGCATTATTTAAGAAACATGCTGGAAGTAGTTATGCTAATGTGGAAGGTTCACAGTAGCAGACCTTTTCACTTGCAGTTGCATATTCATTAAATGCACTATGCAAATTTAATGTAGCAGCCTTAGTAATGCGTTGTTAATTTATTCAGATTTATTGAGTAGGACTTAAAAAAAATGTACAAATTTAATTACTCTATCTGCTAGAATGATATTAGGAGAGATAGTGGAGGTTTAAAATGTGTTGATCTGGATTACTGCAGTTTGATGGAGGATGTAGTATCAAAGGACACAATTTTGATAACTAGGCTTGAAAGAATATTTGATTTACTTATAGAATGATCTAAGAAATCACTAAAATTGCACATGCTACTTCCCAATAGGAAAGTAAAAAAAAAGTCTCAGTTGTATTAACTTAAGAGCTAAAGCAGTGCTGAGTCCACAGTCTAATGGATGTAATGATCCTACTGAGACCAGTAAAGGTTATGTATGGAGATCTATGGGAAGCAAACTGTCTTTGTGGAAAGTTCACTGGCTGTTACGTGTTCCTTGGCGATGCTGCTGCTCATCAAGTTTAACAACAGGAATCCTGTCACTTTGCAACATTACTGGCAGCACATGGTAATTTGTTAGCAGTGGCTGATAGGAAGTTTAAATTTCTGGTTTTATTTTTACTTTACAGTCTGCAAAAAAAAACCCATTACAAAGACTGCAAATTTACCATTGTGGAATAATTCTTACCTGGTACAATTTTTTCCTATGAACGCAATACATATGGGAAAAAACCTATACGATTGCATTGTAGAATTCACTTTGAAACCTATTCAAAATTATTTGGTCTCTTGTGGAAAGACTCATGCCAGCAAGTGTGACCCTGTTCCCACTGAGGAACAGAAAAGCTGAGCTAGAACAATTTGTTTTCAAGTGTCTTTGATTCTCCCCCATGTAACAGTTTCCATATTTTTATTTCCCACCTGATGTGTGGTTTTGGAAATATAATTGCTGCAAGTGTATCTTGTGCTTTTTCAGTAATCGACTTCATAGCTGGGTATCTGTAAAAGTTCAGACAATTTTCAGACACTTGTCAGGGCTAAAGCCTGGGCTGCTTATCTGGGCAATAAGAGCATAAAGGACTCCCTCCTTCCAGGGGTGATAAATGCTTGCACGTTCTCCTCTGTGTGGGGCTGCCTGCTTTGCTCACTACTGGCTTGTCAAAACATCCAGGCTGTGTTGGCCACTGGCTTGTTATTACAAATAAGTGACTTCTGTTCCCTTGGAAAGGTCTGATCCTGCCTCTCCTGCAAGGAAACAGTGAACAGTCCACACATTTATCTCATATTGACACTTAGAGATTTCCTGGCTGCAAGAGCCTGACTCTTTAGGTCAAGCTGGGCACAGTCAGGTCTGTATTATGAAGCCTTTGGAAAAGCTCGTCTGAGAAGTTCTTTTTCTTCTACCCTTGCCTCTTGTTCCTGCTATGTTGAGGCTGCTGTCTCCTCTGTCCTCTGAACCACACTGCAGAAATTAACTTGACTGTTCACTTTTAAATCACTAAAAATTAGCTGCTGTTTGAAATAATAACAATAAAAATTATCTGATGTACATTCTTAAGCCTGCATGGTTTCGTTTTACAAAACTAAGAAACTAACCCAATCCCTAAAACCTTCCTCATCTTTTCACCTTCCCTGTACTTTACTGGTCTAGGCCAGTGACATTTCTTTTCAGCCAAACCTGATCCAGCTAACAAATGCTCTTGTGTTGGGATATCAGCTGGCACCGCAGGTTTGACATTGAAATTACCAGATGAGGGACACAACAGGATACTCTTTCTGTCACACTGCCACCCTCAGTGCATGCCATAGCCCAGCCCGAGAGGACAGTAGCCACTGGCACAAGGGACGGAAACAAGCGGTTGGACACAAAGTTGGGAGGGTCCTTTTGTGGTGACTTTCCTGTCAAACATGGAATGTACCTACAGCTTCTCTGCTTATGTCTTAGGCTCCTTTCACTGCTAAATATTATAATTCAAACTCCCTGTCCATGTTTTATAATCCATGCTGGAATCCATCCTGGTTTTGCCAGGTGGTTTGAAGAATCTGGAGAAATCTGTCAATCTCTTTCCCTCTGTCCTCCTTGTAAGCAATTGGATCTGTTAGGCTGGGCAGTCAGCGTTTTACCCAAACCTATCAGTCTTGATTTTCCCTCCATGCAGCAAACTCCTTTCAGATAAACTTTTGCTACTTTCTGGAGCAATCTTATGACTGCTACACAAAAAAGATCTGTAGGAAAGTACTTCCCTCCTCTGATGTCACACGTCTCCCCTGGAACACGCAAGGCAGAGTCTGTAGCATTGTAGGTCGGCTCCTCTTGTAGATTGTTGAATCATTGCCTGGATGTGCACACACGCAGCCCAGGCTTTCTGAGGAAAATTCATCCTCTTTGCCCAAACACGGATCGATGCAGTATCCTACACGTTGCAGGAGTGTTGTTTGAAAGGCATTCATGGTGTTGTAAAGCCTTTCATAGTGTGGCCTCTGTATGCCTGAAAAATCAAGAGGTGGGTGTGCTGCAGGGCCATTTCCTGCTCCATAGAGAGATTCTCATTTCACACGCACTTTACTGGAAATGGCTCTCTCAGTAAATTCACATTCACTCTTCTTTTACCTGCTTATCCAGTCACTGGATTTTTTTTATTTTTTTTTCTGTTGAAAGAATAGACTGCCTTATTTGAAATAGTTTGATTGCAGTGAAATCTTAGAGCTGTGTCTTTATCGTGTGGGTGGTGAGATTAAATGATATGCAGTGTATGCTTGGAATAGTTGAATGATTAGGCACTTACATCTGTTTAATTAAACAATGAGCTTCAACCTCTGTTTAATTAAGGACTAGCTCATTTCAGTTGTGGTTACATGCTGGGAGTTATAACACTTCTGTAATTCAAATCCAAGGATATAATAGAAATAGGTTGGTCTCCTTTCAATCCTTAATAGCCAGTGGTGCACAGCACAAGGCAAAGAGATGATCTGCAGGTGAACAAAGTAAGAATCTAGGTGTTATCAGGGAGAAGGTGTGTTTAAGTAAGAGTTGTGTCAATGGGGAGAATGTGAAATCATACCTGTTGGGTGATGGAGGAAGTGAAGGCTGACAGGTATCATCCGCCAACAGCAGTATGTTATAATCTGCCTTTGCCCCCAGAAAGTCTTGTTTCCTTAACATGTTTGCCTTAACTTTGTCTCTTAAGAACTTTGCCCACATTGCTGAAGGCTGAGGACCTTGTGTTTCTCAATCCTCTGAAAATAAACTTCACTATGAAAAAAATGCAAATACCATGGTTTTTTAAAAGAAAAAAATAGGCTTTGAGATGAATAGGTTGGATCTTAGATTTGAGAATCTTTCCATATGCCATTTAGCAGAATTCACGAAAGAATCTCGGGCTAACTGGTTTCCTGTGCTCCGAGATTGCCTGCCAGGCAGTGGACTTGTTTTTCTCTGTCTTAATTATGAATTTGAGACACACAAAGCTTGTTGTGTAAGGAAACTCAGACCAGTGTTAACCAACAGGGAAAGAAGCAGCAGATGAAGAGAAAGCTGTGTAGTGTTCTCGCAGAGCTGTGAAAAGTAAAGAAGAAATTTGTAAGGAAACATAAGAAACGTAGTGTTATAAATCTGTTGAAGTGGATTCAGAAAAGCAATTCTTGTGATCAGACTTACAGGTCTAAGTATTCAATTCAAGTTGGTTGGGAATTCCAGCTTTCCTGTGACTTGTTACCTTGACTGTCCCTAAGGAAGTGCGAAAAGGTGATGTTGCAGTGAGTAAATGGGACTGTTTCCACTTTAATGTCCATGAGCCTACACTGCAATATTTGGGGAAACTGGATTAACTTTCAAACAAACATGGAATTTGCTCATGTTGTGTATATCTTGCAAATGTCTGAAGTCCTGGTGAACCCAAAACCTGATCATCCTCCCCAAGCATGTGAATAACATCCCAATTGCATCATGCTTAAGATTTACTCTATTCCATGACTGGTGAGACAGGTAGAGCCCCTAGACGAGTAAAGTAAGTCCCAACTTGGACACTCAGAGTTTCCAGGGGCTGCTGAGTTTCCAAGATAAAGTAGAAGGCAGAGAGATCATTAAGAGCCTGCAGGTGCCTGTATCGCAGCCACTGCAACACACCCTGTGCAACGCCAGCCCATTCCCCTTCTGGCAGCTGGGGGTCTTGTGGCAGTGCTTGGTGCTTCCGTTCCCAGGAAAAGAAAGGATTTTCTTGGATATCTTTTCACAAATGCGACAAGGTTTAGGCATACTGAACCTGAATTTTGCAATAAGCAGTTAGTTTGTAAGTAGCTAGTTTTTTACTGAGATAAAATACATTGGTTTTTTTAAAAGCATTTTCATAATAAGCAATTTAATATGCAAACATTTAATTTTGGTAAGTTGGTCTGTGTATGTATACATAATCAAAACAATACCTTTGGCTGGAGAATGCCAACCATATTCATCTCAAACGAGAGTTGTAAGGACTAAAAACAGCAAGAATTTTGGCAGGGATGGTCTCATGCTCTGGTATATGTGGTTACAGTAACACAGTAGCTGGAGCATTGCTCTCTGAATGGGTTTCTCTGTATCTACCTGCTGTTTCATCAGTCTGTCTGTGTTGATGTGTGGTATCTGCTGACAGGTAAAGTGTAAGGTTATGTTGCTTTTTGCAGTGACACTGCATTTTGCTCGCTGCAGTTGTAGGAGCAGCAATTCCAGCGGTACTCACGTGTGTAACCTGTCAGGGCTCCTGCAGAGACAGCCATTGCCAGACTGTCCCTATGGCTTTACAAAGATGATACACAGAAAACTGCAGTTTTATTGGGTTGTGACAGCAGCACATTATTTGACTGAACCTCAAAGAAAAGGGGATGTGGCTTTCTTGTTAACCAGCCCCGTGTTTCAGTTTCTTGTGTAAGTTTAAAAGCGCTGGGTTAGTGTGGACCCTGGGCAGGCAGAGCAGCTGAAGGCTCTGTCCTCAGTGGGGATACTGTAGCCCACCGAGTAACAGCTCTGCTTCTGCGGGTCTTATTCTTTGTGGCAGATTAAATTATTTTAATCAAGTTCATGAGTTTGGGCAGCATCTCATCTTCCTGCCTCTCCCTGCTCCCCATCCTCCTCCTAGTACATTAACTGGAGGAAAAATTTATTATCTCATTAGTTTTGCATATTGGTTCACTTAGGACAAATTGATGCTTTAAAATGTCACTCAACTTCAACCTTTTATGAAAGCATTTAATCCACTGAAGACTACTCAGGTGTTTCTGAGCCATTTGACAACTCTGACATCCTGTAAAAGTTACATAAAAAATGGATTCTGTACAGGTATTTCTGATCACCAGGATTGCTGCAGGCTCTAAGCTGGGCTTCTGGAGGGGTGTTCTTGGCTGTGCCAAGCCTCATTCCAAGTGCACTCAGATGTGCTTCCCTGCAGATTCACAAATTCCACAGGAATGGGCAGCATGGGGATGAAGTGAGGCGGCTTCTTCTTCTGTTGGCTTAGGCCCTGCCTGGTCCAGTTCTTGAATTTGTATGAGACCTGATTTGAAAAACTAGGATCACACAACAGGGGACTCCAGCACACAACTTGGTAGCAAATGAAGATGAATATTTATTTTCTTCAAGCTGCCATATCAAATTTCTGTCTTAAAAAAAATCGAGTCTATATTTTGTTCAGAAAAATCTGTGTTTCTGAGCAATTTCAAGAGTTTGGTTAAATCTCCTGAGTCATCTTTTTATTACATTGTACCAGTTGTATCCTGAAGGAGGACTCCAAGAGTTTTGCTTTAGGAATTGGTTATATTTTCCATTCTACTGTCAGCCTTTCCCCTCCACGGTGGCTTTGCATGTGAATTTTTAACTTGAGAGAAAGCCTTGTGTAGATGAAAATGAATCTCCTGATGCAGTTCTTGACAGAACTAACAGGTTGTGATATTCTGGGATAATGCTGCACCTCACACTTCCTGCTGTTTGAAGCAATTATTTTTCATGTAAGATATGCCGGTCCTGCACAGGGATTTTTACAGGTGTCTTTGTATCCTATGGCAAAGATTTGAGGCCTGGGGCTACTTTTTCTATGTCATCTTCATAATTCCAACATGAATAAGATATTTTGGGGGCCCCTTTTCTGTCAAGTCTTTGGAATTTACAGTCTGTCTCCCTTGCCCTCTTTGTCAGACACTAAGGCTCTCGTGCCTTAACTAAAGATGATTTGCCATATGGTAAAGTGGGTTTGCTCTCTATTAAATGTTTTTAATTGCAGTATGTTTACAAAGAGCTCTGTAAATACTTACATATCTGATGCAGCTAGAAATTAGTTTTATGCTGGGTTTTCCTGGGACTATTCCAAATGATGCTGTTCAGAGAAGTTAAATTGCATTTGCTGCCATTCAGTGCTTAATGACAGCATGCCCAGCGTGGGGCTGGATGGCATCGCGCTTTCCAGGCATCCATAAATAAGACCTCAAAAGGATTACTTCAAATGATATAGGTGAGTAAGCTCCCAGTGAGGTCTGGCAGGAATGCCTACTCTGGTAGCTCTAGTGAAATTATTCGTATGATTTACAGCCAGAAATTCAGCCAAAGTAATTAATTTTAAACTCTGTTGTTTGCACTAGGATTTTACATTGATTTTTTAAAGTTGTCCCAGTATGACTTCTGCACATAAACAGAGTCTGAGTCTGTCAGAGCTTCTTCTAAAGGTTGCTTACTGCCCTCCATTAAAAGTTTAATTAGAGAGGCTATTTTCTGCTCTTGGGAAGCCTGAAATCAAGCTTCAGACTTGCAGAAACAATGTTTCTGTAAAGGCCTCTGTCACTGTAACACTGATTTTCACGTAAAACTGGTGTGTAAAAGCTTACCAGGTATCTTAAGTATCTATGGCTATAAGTTACCGATGAAGTGTGTGTATGTCAAGTCAGCACAAAGCACCCCCATCCAAGAAACTGTATCATGGGAAGTGCAAAGAATTCTCAGCTGGGTGAAATCAGAGAATGGGCTAAGTGATTTGTTGGAATACACACTGTGTAATTATACAGCTCTCAAAATATTTATTAATCATGTTTGAATCCTATGAAAACCTTTTCTAAATGTTCTTGGAGGAAAAACAGAAAATCTTGAGTTATCCAGAGCAACTTAAACTCTGTAACAGGTAGAGAATATTCCACTTAAATTCCTATTCAGCAGACTAAGTTCCATTTTGGCAGCCAAGTTGTTTCCATGCTGTTCAGCTCAGGTACAGGTCTTTAATATCATCTCATTTGGAAGCATCATCTGTCCACACGAAGACATGAAAGGAAAGTTTGTCCTCAGCAATATTGTGGGAATCAAACCTGCATTCAATCTTTGTTTTCACTGACTGTTTTGAAATGCATGTAAGACCAAATTCAGACTCTCAGGCAATGCTGTCCTTGGTTTTAGCTGGCCCTCAAGTTGTCCTAAACTTCTCCATGAATATTCTTTAGAGACTGCAGACATGAGAAACACCAAGGGCCTGCTTTGTGTTTCCTGAGGCCTTCCCACCAAGATGGGAAGGGCTATTAATGGCTGGATAAAAGTTCTGCTGGGAAAGGGTTCAGCCTGCAGCTACAAGTGTTGGAGTATGATATGGGAAAGTGTGTGAGGAACTTCCACTGTTGCTTTTGGAATCATTTTGTGTCACTTCTTTTCCATAAGCAGAACTAAAGGGCACTGGGTACTCTGCAGACTGATTACAGCTCTTTATTTGCAAATGGAATGTGCTTTCCCTATCTTCTTATTCTTGGACTTAGAAGGTATCATTACAAAATAGGCAATATTTAGTGTAATGAAGTAATTGATTTTTGTGTCTCTGTAGCTTGGAGAGGTCAGAGCAATAATAAATTATTTCAAAAAGTAGTTTTAGGGTAGGATTTCATAGCTGCCACAGGTACTGGGTATAAATGGCATAGAAAGCTGTGGGTGCAGGAGTACCCCATGTGGGAGCACTGTGACATTAACTGTGATGCCATGGCAGCACCTCACTGAGGACATTCAGGAGGAAGAAGTTTGGAAGGAAGAATATTCGGAGCCAAATACTTTTCTGGTGTAAGTTACTTTAGCTGCACTGGCAGGCTTGTGTGATTTGAGGATGTGCATTTGTATCACAAGAGAATTTCTCCCAGGATATCGGACTGTGAAATATTAGAGCTCTAAAGCACCTTGATTCTCCAGCATCCTTTAAGTTTTAAATGTCTGTCTTTTGGGTATGGTCTTAATAGACTAGGGCTTTAGGACCAGTTTCTCTGAGAAGCAGCTCTGTTCAAGAAGGGCCCTTGACACCATTCTGGCTTAATGCTAGACACATCTGCTGCTACTTGGGCAAAATTGACACTGTCTAGAGAGCAAAGCAATCACCTGCTGTAGCATTACAGAGCATTTACACTTGAGCCATGTTACCAGGCAGTAAATCTTGACCTTTAGGAGTTCAGAGATTAGATTTCTTTGCTACAAGCGCTCAAGATATTGTTAGGCATTTGTTGCTATTCAAAGCAGATTTCAGGGGTTACCTATGGGTTTAAATCATAGCCTCAATCATTTTTGGAAGGTTCTTTTAAAGCTGAGATAGCTTCAAATAAAAACTAGGATTACTTTTACATTTATTGTTAGTAGTTGTCAAGAAGCAAATGTGGGGGGGAGGAAGGATTGTCGAGGTGAAGAAATTGCTCTAGGTTTCAGTGTTTATTTCTATATGAACAGATGTTTTACAGGGTTTGGAGGGAAATGGCTTCTTTTCAATGTGGACAAGAGGTGCACTTATTCCAATGGGATAATAAACTAAAAGTTGTATTCAAAATAGGACTGAAGACAGACATAGTTTAAAAGAAACAATTTTGAAAATAGGAACATCTCAGATAATCACAGACTTAGACACACTGTTAATAATTTGTTAATGCTGAGGAATGCCTGAAAGCTCATGCTTTGTGTACAAACCAAGCACTGCAGAAGGGGAGTCAGGCAGATGCCCCCACTATTAACAGGAATCCCTTGCTCCCATTACAGAAAAGCACTGGTGATCAGATTTGTGTAGGTGCACACAGCAGTTAACTGGGACTCTCATCTCCTCTGGCAGCAAGACAGAAGATCAAAACTCACAAGACATTTTCCCCTTTCTTTCTCCCATTTCCCCATATCACTAGAGTGGGTCTCAAATCCTTATCTCTGTCTTTTTATCCCAAGCTTATTTTTCCAAAATAGAAAGAGTTACAGTCATGAAAAAAATCCAGTTTTCACCTGAAGTTTTAAAAAAATAATGCGTTTGTGAAATGTAACTATAAACCCAGATATAAAATGGAAAGCTAATAATTGAAAACAATACAGTAAGAGCCTGTTGTAACTGATAAAAAGTATGTTCTGCATGGTACTAGAGTTAAAATGTGGTGGCAATTCTGGAATGAATTCAGAAAAAAATCAGCCAGAAGAGTAAGGGATTTTTGCCCTTTGCTCAGGCCAATGTTCCAGAGCTGGAACACGCTCTAACCCTCTGGGCATTGTATTAGAGAAGGATTGGAGATCACTTGGAGAGTGCAGACAGGGAAACTTTTATTGGGGAAAGGAAGCACGATTAAAGTGATTAACTACCATGAAACAGTTCATTACAGAGTCCTTTAAAGTCCAAGTCTCCCAGCCCCCAGGGTTTCACTTTCTTGCTTTTTTTAATCCTGTAAAGTAAAATAATAGCGATTTTTTTTTTTTTTCCTGTTGAAAGGAAGGGAAAGCTTAACAAATGGGAGGAGCTCAGGAGGGGGCAGAACCTTTTGCCTTATTGCTCTTTGAAATTTGTAATTGATATTAAAAAACTTCTCAATGGAACACACTTTTCCAGGCCTTCAGAGGCCTGAAACTCCAGAGTTATTTTGCTACGCCTCACAATTGCAAAGTGTGAGAATGTGTCTGAACTGGCTGGACAGCCTTCAGCTGTGCAGTTCCACTCGGTGCAGATGATAAATGCCATCCTCACAAGTCCCAGCTCTCGTTCCCTGTTCTGTGATAACTAGGCACTAAAAACAACAGATGAACTGTAATTGGTTAGCTAAAATTGTCTAGGTCTCTGTGGACACAGTTGATACCTCACAAGGTAAAGTCTGGCCTTTCACAGCTGGTCTGCAGTCTTTGAAATCCTGACCAGTGGAAACAGATTCTGGCCTTGGGAGATAATGAAAAGAGCTCTCAGGGAGTCCTGTAGGAGCGTAAAGGGATCTCTGGTGATGTTGGCTCAGGTAGCTTAAGGCAGCTGAGCTGTCCCCAGTGTATCTCTGCTTCTGTTTTTCGCACTGGGGAAGACATCTTGTCTAGATCTGAGCTCCCCCAGTCTGTCTTTTGTACAACTCTCTTGGTCCTGGTTCTACATCCGTCTTTGTCATCTGTTGTACGATTCCACTGCTCTGAGCATCTAAGAATGGCACAGCCTACAGAAAGTTTGCAATGAAGCAGTTAGAGCAGTGCCGCTTCAATTTTTATGGATGGGAAATTGTGTTCTGTTTTCTGTGATTGGGTCCTCTAAGGTAGTGGGAACTAAACAAAAAGTCTTTTGAGAGTCTAGGTTTAAATGAGAATTACACCAGTGTTCTGATAGAGAGGGGAAAAGGAAAAAAACAGACAAAGCCAGGTTCCTCAGCTGGAGTCCAGCTGGCCTTGGCATTCTAAGGGAGATCAGAAGGACTGTAGTATGTAAAGTGCTATTGGATGTAAAAGCACCAAAGGGCTTTGGTACCATGCTGTGTGAAATGTTGACATACTATGTCTTATTTTAAATTCTAAAATGTTTGCTTCTTGTTTGAAACAAGTAACCTTAATATATGAGATGGTCTTTTGACTAAAATAAAATACAGGGAAACATAATCTAGTGGCGACTGACTATGCCAATCCTCTGTAGAAGTTTTTGTTTTGACTTGTTTCCCTCCCGCTTGCTCCCCACAGAAGACTCACAGTTGGTGCCAGCAAATGCATGGTGTGCAGTGGTTGCTATGGTAATTATTTCTTGTAATGAGTTAGTGTTATAAATGGCTAGGATTTAATGAAGAGTTCCCTCAGGAATATTGTGATCAGTTTGGTTATGCATCCCTGTGAGACACGCCAGGGTGCTGGGCACTCATCCACCGCAGCAGAACCAGGGCAGCTCTGGTGGTTCATCACTCCTGAAATCTCCCACGCTTCTTGCAAGCTAATTCTGTAGGAAACACAAGTAAACGATGCAGAACTTGCTAATGGCTGGGGCTGGCAATCTGCATGGACCTGCTTCTCTGTACTGAGGGGGGCACTCAGTGCAGCTTTGTGCACAGTGCTGATTTACTGAAGGGGCAAGAAGATTTTCAGATCTCCAAAAGCTGAAAGAATACTGCATTCTGCTTAAAATAGAATTATTCCATCCTTGTGTATACAAGTGGTTTTTACTGTTCTGAAGGGTCCACGCACTGTGCAAAAGCAAATGATAGCTTGATGTGGCAACTTGAAAACCTCAAATCAGATGTAAAATGTGTTTTTAAAAAAACTTGTATTTTAGATATTTGTAGAAACTCATCAGATTATGTTTATAAAGCAGGTGTCTTTCCCAATTTGAATCGTAATAAGTCTTTATTTCATTTTGAGACTGTGGAGAACTGGTTAACTTGGTTCAGCGATCAGTAATGTATTCCTTTCTGGAAGTCCAGAGACTTCATTTAAGGCTGTCAAACAGTAATAAGGCTGCTACCAAATATGTTAGGAACCGTGTATAGGTGCTTGTAATGTTCCGCCACTTGGATGAAGGTTAAGGGACCGGTCATTTTATGAGGCCACATATGGGTTCTCCTGCAGTTTTACAAAACCGAAAATGGCTTAGTCTGTTTAGCAGAGGAGATTCAATATGGTGTTTATCTTTTGAAAATAGTGTATGGGAGAACTGAGATTAAAAGAGGGGCTCTAAAATGTCAAATACAGATATGGCCTTACTTATATTTTCCTGGGGGCAGTCTCTCTAAAGGTACTTTGTAAGCCAAGACCAGTCCATACCAAAAGAAAAGATCCAAGCAGCTGCTTCTCTCTGAAGGCACACTACTAGGGGTCTGACTCGGGCTGAATCAAAATCCCACAAACTGCTGGTATTTGAGGTTGGGTTTTTCCTGTTCAGGAGTTGAGACCAAACACACAAGTTGCAGGAGAAGTGGAGTGTTATAAGCTGGCATGAGGCATTGAAGCCACTTGTTAACTTATCTGAAATGAAAATATCTGAGTCATGTGTAACATATTTTTGGTTATTCCATGTGCCAGATTTAATACTTGAGCTGGGTAATTAGGAAAAGAACATCTTTTTTCTAGACTTAAAAAGCTTTTCAAAAATGATATATTTTATAGGGAGATTGTTTGGAATTGGCTTTGTCTGAACAGACACATTTTCGTCTCAAGTATTTCAGTGAGACTTCGTTAGACCTGCTCAGATTCCTTGGCTGTGTCTCACTCAGATAATCTCTGCTGTTCCCCTCTTACCAGAGTACCAAGGGTTCTTTTGTCGAGGGCCTTGTTTGTCAGACTGTGTTAATGCATCTTTAATAATTCTTCTTCCTCTTTCTTATGTATTTGCTGCATAGTTCTAGGTGGAATTGCCTCTTCAGATTTTTTCTATCTTGCAGTGGCACATTCAGGCTCAAATTGTTGTGCTCAGTAGAGCCATTGTCACATTATAACAAGGAAGATGCTTCATCATGTGTTGTAAAATGAGCTGAAATCTTCTGGTAGGAGCTGAGGGATCATGTTGTAAAAAAGTATTCATTTTTAAGCACCAAGTCATTACACTGGAAAAGGACACATTAAAGCTGTCAAAGTATTTTCACTCTGTAATGCCAGGGTATCACGTTAACAAGTTGCAGGGCATGAGGTTTTCAGTATTCCCATTTACAAAGGCATATAACATAGATGTTTTTAAATGGGCAGTTTTTCTCTGGATTATGAGTTTGGCAGTGGCCAACAGAAAACTTTGATTTCAAAATATTAGCAAATTAGCTAATATTATTTGGCAAGTCTAATTAATGCAGTCAGTTCAGGCACTGCCTCTTTTACTGTTGCTACTATGTAATTATGATCGTAGATTTGTCTCCATATTTAATATTTCCATAGAAGGCAGCAAAGTAGTATAGACTGTCTCATTGTCAATCCAGTGGTTCTGTATTTTTGCTTACATGCTGGTCGGGAAAAGAAGGAAAGGTTTAAGTGAAAGATGGTGAAGGAAAGAGATCTATCCAGGGACAGAAAGACCTTATTGCTGTATGAAAAGAAAAAAGGTACCTGAGTTCAGCAAGCTGAAAGTTTAAATTACAGAAGTGTGACAGTTCAAGTAAAATAAACTCCATGAAATTTGTGAAAATATCTGTTTAAATCATCTTGCTATGATAGTTAGTACAAAGTTTTGAAATATTAACACCATCACAATGTATCTCTGTGTCTATTTAGGAACTAGTGGAAGCAGGAGTATGGGATATCTGTTGTTCAAATCCCTCCTGTGGAACCATGAGTGTGTGCTTATGACTTGGCTGGATGAGCTCACAGGAGTAAGGCAACACCCAAAGATAGACCAGGTTGAAGAATCTTGAGGACACCAACCAAATCTTTGATAGCTGAAGAAGACAAAAAGGGCAATTTCTGAGGTGAAATACAGAGAAAATACAGGCTTTCTACTGGGAAAATCCTTCCAGCTGACTAATAGAAATGGAAAGCAAAGAACAGGGAGGAAGGCACTGGAACTGGGAGCCTGCCACATCTGTACATGTGGGCTCAGAAAAGAGAAAGCAGGTCCCCTAGCAAGGAATAAACAGGTCTTTCCTTTGTGCATCTCAAGGTACTTCTTCAGGGGGCAGAGGAGCAGAAAGTGGACCAGAATGACAATAACAATGAAAGGATGAGATTGAGGCTCCCTAGGAATACTCCAGGCACTAGTAGGTGGGAGAGAATTTCCTACAGAAAGGGTCCGATATTGGTGGCAGTGGCCACAATTCACTGCAGCTTGACCAGCTAACAGATGAAGAACAATTAGAAGATCAGAACCATTAAAAGCAGTAGATAACTGTGTTCAGTATTATGAGAAGAATAGCCAGGGGATTAAGTGGTAGTGAATCTATACTGTAGATGGTAAACAGAAACAAAGAGGGATTCCTGTGATGTTGTCAGAATGTGAGCTGGAAGAGAGCTTCAGTGAATGTGAATGGAGGGAGCAGAGTTCATTTTTTAGATCATGTCCTGAAGAGACACATGTGCTGATATAGTATTAATTGCCTCAATATAGTATAAAAAAATCCCACCCTTGTACATTTATCTTCCAGGCAAAACTAGATGTTGTAGAGAATGTGGCACTGATGCTAATGATGAGGGATTGTGCTGCTGATTGGTGACTCTCAAAGGATGGACTATTTGCTACTTTTCTCTTTCCAATATTGTGTCCCTCCTGTGTCAGGCATGTCAGAAGACATCAATCGGTCAGCAAAGAATCCCACTCGGTAGCAAACTGCACCATAAATGATGCCCTCTGCCAAAGCACAGACCATTCTCCAGCTGATGAGAACAAAACAATACAGAAGTATTAATTGCCTCTTTAAGAGTATAAAATCACTCTGCTGCTTGGAGCAGTGCAGCTCTTTAGGATCTTTAGCTGCTAATGACCACTGGAATCTGAGGGGCTACAATTGTCTTCCCAATTATTTAAGAACCTGAAGCAGTCTCCGAGTGGCGAGTACTAAAAAGGAAAATCAAAGCAATGTGCTATATTGTGCATTAAAATGATTGGTTTATATGGTACTGTATTTTTATGTAATTTAACATTTAGAAAACTAAAGACAACTAAATAAATAAAAATAATCTGTTTTTTCCCTATTTCCAAGTAAAAAATACTTTGATTACTATTTTGAAGGAATCCTTAAAGAGATTTCTCTCAGAAATGAGGAATATGCTATTTCATTATTTCTCTTTATGAAATATAAATTTTCAAAATCTTGGCCTACTGTGGAGAAAAGCAGTGCTGAAGGACCCGTGCTTCTGTTTGTACAGACACGTGAATGAAAACTCAAGCTGAGCAGAACCAGTGTTGCTGATGCCTCTCCTTTGCTTAATGTTGGCTGTGTTCTGATCCAATAACAGCTGCTTGGTGAGTGGTTTCCCGGCCTGGGCCCTGGGGATTCCTGCCCACTCCCCCTTGCCCACAGCAGTTACACTCTGGAAAAAGACTCATGATGTTTCAACTGACTGCCTTATTTATACCTGTGCCTTGCAAAAGGGCAGGGGCCCCTCCAGTGATACCAATTCCTCCAATAAACATAAAATCCCCCACAAAATAATTCAAGTTGAGAGGAATTTTTGGAAGCAGGGCTGATTTCAAAGCTGGATAGGGTTGCTCATGTCTTCGTCCAGTCCAGTTCTGAATGCCTGTAGAGCTGGAGACTCCACAGCCTGCCCCATAACTGTTGTGAATTAGAAATTAGTGGCTGAGAGGAATGAGCAGTGTCCACACCAAAACACAGCTGGATACTTTCACCTTGGCTGAAGGATGAGCATTTGCTTGATTTTTTTCTGGGCAGGTGGAGGTAAAGTACTTACTGAAGGCATAGTAGAGGAGAAGCAGTCTGAGCTCTTCAGCAGACCAAGAAAACAACTTTGGTTGGATTTAGCCCCAAGAAGGGCCTGGAAAGGGTTTTTTGTCTGAAATAGTTTTGAAGTTATAAAGAAAAGGCACTGCCTTGGCATCTCTGCGCTCATAAAACTGAACTTCCCCCATTTTGTGCCTTTGCAGAGCTGCACCAAAATCCCTGACTCCAGCACATTTGCTGTCTGTTCATCATGAGTGCTTGTGATTTGTAACCACCATTGATTTAGGAAAAACAAATTAAAACACATTAGTTAAAGATCTAGTTCATATTTACAGAGCTAAAGGGGAGTTTGGAAATGCAGTACCAGATAAATAAACTCCTCGAGGAAGATACCAAACACTGAGCTGCTGCTGTGTGTAACAAGGTTGAATGAATTCAGTGATGTTTGACTGTAAAATGAATTGCTGAAGATTTGGGTTTAACCAGTTGGCCAGGCTGTTTCACTGCAGTAATTTTAAGTACCGTGGGAGTTCATCTTCCTGTGAGACCAGAGAAGGGGGAACAGCAACTCTCCTGCTTTGTGAAGCCTCAGCCGGAATAAAAGAGGGTACTGTTGTACCTGAAGGAGTGTTGGTAATCACCACACATCCAAATGAGTAATTAGCTGAAATAATTACCAGCCTTGAGATGAATCCACACACTTTTCTTGCCTGTGACAGTATCAAGGATAACAGGTGTTGAGAGTGCCTTCAAGGGACAAAGATTAAAGATTATTTCATTATCTGGATTCCTTTAGGCAGAGAAGTCTTGCGTTTTATCCTGTCATGCACAGAAAGGTCTAAGCAGCACCTCATTCTCCTCATGCTTTGGCAATTTTGAAGCTGAGCTTTTGACAGAGAGTGAATATTGTTTAATCTGGGGGAATGGTCTGTCCTTGAGAATTCAGTAAATTATCTCTGTGTCTCTGCACAGTCTGCTTCCTACTTAGAGACCCAAGGAAAACTGCAAGTAAGGATGCCAAAGAGGCACTGAGCAACAGTCTTCCGATGACTGAATTTAGATTAGAAAAGTAAGTATTTGAAGTGTTACTTAGAAACTTGCTGATGAGACAGTGCGGGTGTTTCCAACTCGTTGTTTTTATTTCCCAGCAGTGACTTGCAGGAATAATGTCTCTCGAAACTGCCACTAGATTATAACATATCTTTGCAGTGTGCATCAGCATTACACCAGTGACAGGTCTGTGCAGGTTAGTATTTGGATCCCAAGATGATGTGATGGAACATGGGAGAGAGAGGGGGTGGGTGGAACTGATGGAAACTGGCTGTTGCAACAGCTTATCTGCATAAACATTTTTCCATTAAAAACTTTACCGTGTCCCTTATCTGTTTTCTCCTCTAATCCCATTATAATTTGAAGGAGATTTTTGCCTAGCTAGTGCATGTTTGATTGATGATCTTTTTTTATCTGCTCTCATTTGATTCTTCACCAGGTCCGTATTAGGTGTTGCACGTAACACTTAGGTGTTATGCCTTTTTCTGATCCATTATCCCCGATTTTTGTTTTTCACTAATCTGTTTGTTCCTATTTTTTGTTTGTTTGTGTTCTATTCTCTATTTCTCAGCTACAATCTATGATTCCCCAGAGCTGAAGCAAGTCAGAAAAAAGACATGTCCTCAGTCGCAGCTGGCATCAAATTATTTGTAGTAGCCCTTGCAACATCCTGTGGTTCCAAGGCCCATAAGTAGCTCTTGGTGTTTCATGACTTTGCCTGTCCATGGAGCAAGGTCCATCCCTGTGCTGCTGTGTGCAATTTGTCTGCCTTTCGGAAGAACAGGTTTGGTGCTGGTGGTCCAGCTGGGCAGCACCACAACACTGGATCTTCCTTACTGTAAAGTGCCCTCTCTGAAGTTAGTCAGTTTTGGTTTAGGAGTTTTCTAGAAGAAACTATGGAAAGATATTGTTTTCAACAATTGTTATTTCAACATTGTTTTCAGCTCTCCCAGTTATTGCAGCTGGCTGCAGCTGAGGATTTCTGATTCAGGACATCATATAAATTCATGCTGCACTTGGCTCAGCATGTTGGTTCTGTACAGGGCCCATCTTCCTGCCATACTCTGGGCCAGCATTTCCACAGGAAGAAATTCTCTTCATTTTTGCTGGATTTCAGTTTGGGGAGCTGTCTGTGCTTTTTCTCTGACAAGTCAGGCAAAACCTTTGCACGGCTGAGCACACCTTTTTAAGTTAGCAGAGAGCTGCTCTCTTCCAACTGACATTCACCTGCAACTCCCTTTGTCCTCGAGAAGGTCATGAACACATCCTGTAGTAACAAATAAAGCAAGCTACACTAGCCTAGTTACACATACAAATTGGAGCAAAGATTGTACTGAGATGCTTTCCAGTGAGACAAGGATTTCTACTTTCTGTCAAGGTGGAGCAGCAGCCAGTGATGATTAGACAGATGCTTAAACCTGAGCAGGTTAAGTCTGAAGGCAATGCAGACTGGCTCCTCTTTTCCATTTAAAGCAATTTCCTCACATCTAATTGTGCTTCTGTCTGCATTTCATGTAATACTGTTGCCATAGTTTTGAACATACTTTTAAAATTTTTTTCTTTTTTCTCCCCCCCTCCCTATGGTTACTTGTGAATTAATCATCCAAAAGTTTTCCTGCCATAAATATTAATCGTTAATTTTATATTTTCAGTATGGATATGTAGTACACTTGCTGAGAAGAGCTACCTACAATAAATAAATAAAGCTGAGGATAAATTGAGCGTTCAAAACTCCTGGAATTTGTGAGGGACTGACTTAAGTGCAAGTGGATGGTTTGAAATTCTAGTACCCACAGGTCTTCGTAAGCTGAAGTTTTCAGTCTCCAGCTTCAAGGAACCAGGCTGTAATGAAAATATTTTGATATTCAGGAAAAAATGTAAAGCTTCACAACACTTCAGCTGAAAAGATCAAAGGCATCTTTGAATAAATGTGACTGCATTTTGCCTTTCAGGGACTTAACTGATCTGTCTTCCCTGAGATGATTCCTCTGCTTCTCAAGGGACTCTCCCTTCATGTTTGTGGGTTGTGCTTCTAGAACATGATTTTTGTTTACTCTAGTCCTGTAGTCTGATGGCTGTTGAATGGCTTGCTAAAGAAAGGACAGATTGTGCAACCTTTTTTTGCAAATGCTATGAATAATCCCAGTGACTTTCAATTAGTTGCCTTTTCAAGAGTTTCTGAGTTTCAACTGCTGTTTATAGTCCTGGAATTATGCTGTCTTGAGCTAGGTCAATATGATAGAAGAAACCTAAACCTTTAAAGCATACCGTTCCTGATGACTAGGGGAACTCTACCGGTGATAAAGAAAAACAGGGAAACACACAATATTTGAAATAAGTTTTGATAAGATCTCATTCTGCTTATTTACAGAGAAAATAGAGATACTTAATGTGTAGGTGGGATGAATCTGGACAATCCAGAGCATCTGTAACTTGTAGCTTGCAAGTCAAATGGTTTAATGGTGCTGGAGAAGTTAGAGATACTTTTCAGAAGTCAGAGAAGACAGATGTTTGACCTCTCCCAGGATTTCCAGAGGAGCTGGGTACTTCATAGTGATCAGCACAGTGCAGTTTTCATGGCCACATGCCCTGTGGGCAAGTGGAAATATTTTCCCACTCTATCTATAGAAGATAGTTATATGTAACTCACGAAGTTCCAAACCTTCTTAATGACCCCCTAAAATCCTTTCCTAAAGTATTTCCACTCTAATAAAACAAATGAGGAGAGGGATACTGAGGTCCAGAGGCAGATGGTCAGTGGGAAGCAGAGCAATGGTTCCTATCTTAAAACCTTCTATTTGTGTTGAGTACTGATGGAGAGTGATCTGAGACATCCCTGCAGGTTGCAGCATGGAAGCCACTGCTGTGCCTGCCTGGTGCTCCCAGCAGGCAGGACGTTTCCAGGGAGCTTTCACTTGCTGCTCTCTGCTTTGGACTGCATTTCCAACCACACCCCTGCTTGGGAACCCATTTCAAAAACACACAATGCAGATATCTTTTAGGAAGGAAATTGAACATGCAAAGAATTAAGGTAGTGCATTGATGAGACTGAAGCTATTTTGAATAAGAACAAACACCCTTAGGCTTTTGGGATTTTAGTACAGAATTTTGAAAAAACATCAAAGGAGGAAAAGTAAATACTGGTTTTGCAGCTATTGACACTTCAAATTCCATTTAACAACAGCAATATCAGTTACATGTTTCACACAGTGTGATTTCCTTAGCAAGATGAGCAAGATTTGCTTTTGAATGTAGACTCAGACTTTTTGCATTGAATTGCAGGTTGGTCTTGTTTCAGCAGTAACCATAGTTTGTCTGCCTCTCTTGTACCTGATCTTAAATCTTCAGTTACACAGGAGATGTAGGACCTGGGAGCTCAAGCTATTGCAATCAATATCTGGTAAACTTGATTTAGACTTAGAGTGCCAAATGCCTTTATGAAGTGCTTGTACTTCATTGCATGTTTGTGTAAGTGCAATGTAGCAAATGAAACTTTAGCCGCCTGTGAGTCATGTTCATACCTTTTAAAAATATACTGGGTTTTTTAATGGCAAATATTATCAGCTACTTTTCATCCTGATCACTAATGAAAGATTTTGTATCTACTAACAGTTTTACAAGGTCAGTCATTTTGCCTCCCTTTTTTATCACCTCAGTCATTTTCCATGCATAAGTCACCATTCGTCCAGTATCTAGAAACCAGCACCCTGAAAAACAGTGACCCTGGTGGGCAACCCCATTCATGTCAGAGCTGTTACTACTTTACCTGTTGTCTCTGATGTGGTTTGGAGAAGCAAATCACCAAAGATTTCCAAAACTCCCTGATGTAGTTTAAGCAATCAGTGACACCAAAAGAAGTTGTTCTGTGGTCGGTTTAGTCCCTCATGTCCCTCAAGATTAAGCCAGGTGCTCACTGCCACTCAGTTCTGCTTATAAATCTCTGTTGCTCTCTAGTTCATCTTGATCCCCACAGCTCTCTGGATGCCTGTGCAAGCCGGTGCCATCCATGGAGCTGGGGTCTGGCCCTCCCAAAGTCTGGGGAGTGGGGCTTGCAGGTGTGTGAGCATTTGCTCATGTGATGCTCAGAGATGAGGGAGGTACTTCTGAATTTATACGGTCACATTTGATAAGGAATGAGTTGGTTCAGACTTAAAGAATGACAGCTTTTTAGTCAGGCTCAGGATCTTGGGAGGCCCATTGCCATAATTATCCTGCAGGAATACCCTGACCTGCCCAATGCTTGTTTGGTCTGATTTTTTACATACCATGTAAGTATTGTAATAGGCTACTGTTATTTTATAATGAAGTACCCCTTTTATTTCTGAAATGGCCTATGGAAAAGCTAAACAGAGTTGGGGTAAATACTTTTAAATAAAATAAAATCTAGGGAATAGTTAAGTTATGCAAAGCTTGGACGTTTTAAAGAGAGGTATGAGTCGTTTGATGAATAGGAAATGTGTTAGGAAATTCTGATTAATTATTAATCTGTTGAAAAAGATGCTAGAAAAATTAATATTTTATATCACAGATATATTTATATAAAATAATTCTGTAGTTGGTTAGTTAGCTGGTTAGAGTACAGCTTCAAACAATCTATAGAAACAAGTGAATCCTCCTTTATCTCAAATATAATTAGCCATTTAAATGTCTTGGGTCAATTTATTAACACTTTATTCATCGGGGTGTAACTTTTATTAGGCTTTATTGCTATCAGAAATTATATCCTACACAAATACAATAGAGATTTAAATGTTCTGTAGAATGAGCCAATGCTTCCTGACTTTATTGCACAGTATTGTAATGAACCTTGACCAGCTGTAGATTTGATAAGTGTAAAATATTGCTGCTTGCTGCTAATTTTGTTCCTTTTTAATGACTGATAATCCATGTCGATTTAGTGTGATAGTCACAATCCAATACTGTTTTCCTGCTATAAATGTGATTGTAACAGGAGCTATTAAGTGTGTCTGCATAATAAAATTAGTCAGGGAAGCTCTGTATATTGTTTCCAGGTCTTTGGATTTTCATTATAGTAGTGGAACTTGTTAGACTGTAAAGCTTGATGGTTGCCAGCTCAGACAAGCTCTTTTCTACTTCTGTGCCAAGCAAAGGGGTAATGATGCTGCACTAAGAAGTCTGTTCTCACTGTTCTGGAAAATTCATCATATATAAACATTGGGGATCATTTTGGGGAGAGCAGGAAAAGTGTCATGGGGGAAGAAAGAGAGGAAACTCATCTGGGCAACTACCACTGCACAAGAGTTGCTTAAAGAGACAAACCTGGCAGCTGAATGTGTTGGAAAAAGGCAGTTGTGACCTCTCTTAGCAATCAAGCAACACTGATAAATCCAATGTTCGTGTTTGTCAGGATGCCAAGCTGTGTGAAAGGATCTTAGTGAGGAAGCCTAGGCAGGAGACTCTTTTCCTTTATGGCTCTGTCCAGCAGCATATTCCAGTTTTAGAGAATGAACTGTTGCATCAGTCATTCTGAGAAACACACGCTTCCTCATACATTTGCTTTTGGTCTCATTTGATCTTGTCTAACCTGAAGATTTCTATTTCAGTTCTTGGGCCTCTAGGTTTGGAAATATCTTTATAAGAGTGGTTAAAATCCCAACTTTGAGAATAATCAAAAAGCAGTTTCTGTAGCTTAATATAATTTTTTGGATTTTTTTTCTAAGTGAGTAGTTACATGATCTCATCGATATCTTGGCAGAGTAGGAACTAAAAGCTGTACCCATATTTGGGTAGTATCTCAAAAGAACTTATTCCACAGTAAAGCAGATCTTTAATACCTGAGCTTCCTATTTCTTAAATAGGTAGTGGGGAATTCTGCCGCTGATGTCAGTGTAGGTGAGGTTTTACCCACAATCACTTTGTCTAGGGAAGCCATGGCTGAGAGCTTTGCTGTGCTCTATTTACGTGCTCAGATGGACTGAGCTGTACTGACCGCTGGGGCAGGACAAGAACTTGCACACATCCACTGATGATGTTGGCTGAATAAAGGCTTCTGGCAGCAGCTTACAAGGGGCAGTTTAGAACTTTTCACTGACTGAATAACAGTTCATACCTTTCAATACAGTGCAGGAATAAATCTAAAGATTCATAGCCTTCTACATTATTTATTTGCAGCATTTCCTCCAACACTTGGAAAAGCTCCCCAAGAAAAAATACGCAGAAAGCTGACAAGCACATGCAATGAGAACTGTATTAGCCTAAGGTTTACTGGAACCTCTTTGCATTTTGGTGATTGTGTGGTAGAAGCTGTGAGAGCCTTCTGACTTTTGAATTTATGCTTACAGGGATGTTTAAATGTCATTGCCCAGCCTCTGCATTATCCAGACTTGCTGTATTGGGGACCATTCAGATGTTCTTTCCATGCCTGCAATTTCTATGAAGGCTCTCAATGCAGAGTGTAACACAATGAAACAGTGATGTAAAATACAGTTAGTATGAGCCTTTTTGCAGAGATCTTCAGTCTGCCTTTATGGCTGACATATACTGCTTTGTAGAAGAATTTTGCAACTGTTTCTAGGGTTCAGAGGGATTTCTGCCTTGCTGGTTCAATCTGCTATGCAGCACTCCTTGCATCAGGCTCTGTGCAGCAGTTTTGGGGAGTGCTGGCTGGTCAGGGCTGCTTCCTGCCAGAGGACAAAATGCTGAAGGGCTGGTCAGCAGGCAACACTAGCTGAAAGCCTGCCAACAGCATTCAGAGGTTAAGGGGGTAGTCAGTGCACCTGCAAATTAGTGCATCCATCCATAACTGGGGCCATTTCTTTAGTGCTCCTAGGGGACCCTGTGGGAGAAGTCCAGTAACTGCCTCCTTTATGTCTCTAGAGCAAAATGAGTTTTGGGTAGGGAGAAGACATTTCCTCTGCTCAGACATAAAGAAAAGGGAACTTACTTCACCAATTTATAATTCAAGTTATTGGAATAAGTTCCTAGTGTCCCATTCATTTTTTGCCAAATGAAGATGTCCCATATAGATTTAACTCTGGGCTTTTGCTCTGTCTCAGGAAGTACACTAATACAAAGGGTATTCCTTGCAAATAAACACTGGACAGATACAAAGAAACTGCAAAACCTAAGCCATGCAATGAGCTTCAGAAAGATCAGATTCACAGATGTGCTGACTGAAGTTTAAGAGACAACTTAACAGATGTACAAAGCTGTAGATCAGAGGGGATATAAAACAGTTAAACTTGCTTAAAGGCACAATGTGTCACAATCTAACGATTCCATGCATCCTCAGCCCGACAGAAGAGGGAACATACGCTCAGCTCGCTGCTCTGGCTGTAGGCATGCCAAGAAGATTATAAAAATGCCATGCTGTGATATGTTGCCCTCCTGCCTGAAAGGCTACCATTAAGCTGCTTATTTACTGCACCTATTCAGGCAGCAGCGCGGTTCAGAGTGCTACCTGTCTTCTTGTTGGATAAATTAGTTGTGGATATCACAGGATTGTTGCTGCCTATTGTTCAGTCTGGTGAAGGTGGGAAGAGATGAAAGGCATGGATCTGACCTTGTAATGTTTTGTGTTAAATAAGAGATGCTTTTTCTTCATAGAGAGTGTCACAATTGATCTTGATAGGACTGACTGTGTTAGCAAATTTGGAGTTAAATTAAGAAGGCTAACATACTAATGAAGACAATATTTTTTCTCAATCATATACATATATAGAGATATATATAAAAAATATATATATATATTGGGGGAAGATATGGAGGTGTGGAGGAAAGTGCATGTCATTAGAGCTTTGTGCTCTCTGTAAATCAGCATTGTTCAAAATGAAATCATCAGGACAACACACAGGAAAACTTAGACACCCCCTCAATGCAGAGCGTTTTTTTTGTCATTGGTTGAGGGCTTTTCTATATATAAATTGTTTTGCTCTCATATTTTTATGATATATGGAGCTGTGAACTTTAAATTAGTGATAACAGAAATTGACAAGTACAGCATTAAAAACTAAACCATGCAGCCCTACAGGCTTAATTATGAAGTGAGCAGGAAGATAGACACAGAAAATCCTGTTTCAAAATTTTACCTCACATAATATAAATAAAAGATTATGTCTTCCACTGGTAGCCTAAGATCAAAAGGATAATATAAAATGACTAGCCTGTATTTATTTTGCCTTTATTATGTGTATAGATAAACTACACATTTCTCATTTCCTTGTGTTTTTTAGCTATACACAGAGACACGTAGATATAGATTTAATTATGGATAAATAGCTATAAATTAATATATGTAAATATTTTTAATTTTTCATTTAGTCATTAGAAAGATGCGTTTTCATTGTCAAAACTTAAAAATAGAGCATTTTTTGAATAGTGTTCTAATTGATAGCATGGCAAGTTGAATATAAATTAGGCAAAGAAATATTGATTGGAATTTATTTTAGAAACTGTGATTCTGAAGATGTTTTATATAATCACTAACTGAGACAAGTTATGGCAGTATTTATTGTATAGATGTATATATGTCGTAATAGAAACAGATACCTTCACCAGTCAGGTACCGTATGTGTTGAACTGATAATTTTCATTGCTGTTCTAAAAATAACCTACTTGTTAAGTTTGAATAAGGCACTAGGGAAGGTTTTCTTCTTCCTGATGAGCCATTACTAATTCAAAACGTTTTACATGGCTTTGGTATAGCAGGTTACTGGCAAAAAAAAAAGAAAAAAGGAGGAAAGAATCTCAAAGAAACAGGTGCAATGTTCTCCTTCCTTCCTTCATCTACTTATTTGCTGATTTTTGGATGCCAGTATAAAAACTGCCTGAATAGCAATCCATGTGCAGCCAGGAAGGTTTTGTCACATTCGATGTGGCTTACTGTGACCAAAAATCAGGCTCAAAGGAAGAGTGAAGAAATGCGAACACCTCGTTCTAAGGGTTTCCTGAAAGGGCACATCAGTATTTCCCTTATTCTAGAGGGCACGTGCCCTCAGTGATGGGACTATCAGGAAAGTGTCAGGCCGTACTCTGCAGGCTGTTCTACCAAAATAATTCCCTGTTTCCATATTTGTTTGGCCATGGTTTAGAACCATTTCATACAAAGCCTTAGTTTGTGAAAGTAGCCCTGTTAACAGATGGTGGCTGAAGCTGAGCTATTCTGATGCTGCCTTACAGCACTGAGTCCTCTTGGAGTGGTGTTTTAACTAGCAATTTTTGTATTTGATTGTGATCAATCAGGATGAAAATTGACTTGACTCCTAAAAGTCTAAATCTCTTTATGTCATTGTTAACCTGGCATTTTCTTCCTTGTGTCTCCGCCTCAGTGAGCCTCCACCATACGCATTTGCTGAATAAAGATGGCCCTTTGTAGAAATTAAAGGAAGATGTCATATTGTGAACAGTCCTAGATTGAATTTAACACAGAAGATATGGGATTAAAAAATAAAATTGTTTTAACTCGTCATTTTTCAGTATGTTTGGAGTGACAATATTTCAGAAACTTTTGTAAAGAAGAAGTAGGCATGCATTTATGCTAACTCTCATAGAAGGACCCAAATCACTGCTGTTGCAATTAATGGTAATCACTGGCAAATCTGTCTTAAATGTGTAATTAATCCTAAGTGTGTAAGTAGTGCGACTGTTGTAAATGGAACTGCTCAGACACTCATGTACTGACATGCACAAAATTAGTCAGGCACTTGGCTCCTCCAGTAGGTCCGGATGGAAATGCAGAACTCTTCTGCTAAATCGCCATGGGCTCTAGAGAATGGAGCAGTTTAATTATCTCCAGCCAGGGTTAAAGAGGGATGGAAGTATCCTTTTGTGCCAGAGAAATTCACCCAGATGTCATTTGTAATGGCAGCAAGAACTAGCTCCAGGGAGCAAGCCCAGGTGAGGTTTTGTTGCGTGGCTGTTACTTGTGAAGGGAAACTACTTTAGGGTATTAATGCAAGCCCAGTAATCAGCCTGGGATGAGCTTGAGATGGTTCGTTCAAATTTAGAGATGTCTTTCTGTTTGAAACTGTTGAGGGGAAAATTAACTAGGTCATGTAAATGAGAGTAGGGATCATTTGGGGAGACTTCAAGTACTGCAGTACTAATAGGCAATATTTAAGCAGACTTTTCATTTTTCGTATGTACCAACCACCTGAAATATCAACTGTCTACACATCCCTAAAACAGAAGGTTGTTGGAAGGGGAAAAGGTGAGAAAAATCCCAGAGCTGTACAAACCAGAACAAATTTAGAACTGTGAAAAATTCAGGATAATGGATGGGCAGAAGGACGGAGAAGCATGGCTGTGAGTTTTGCAGCACTAAGTAACAAAGTTGCTTTATCCCACACCTGCTAAAACTGAAGGTTCCAGACAGATGCCAACACTCTTCAGTCACTGTAACTGACTGACAAATAGGCTTTCAGCAAGAATATAATCATTAAGATCTTGGGGGGTGGGAGTAGGGTGGAATGTTCAACAGAATTAAAAACTGATTAAGAAAATTGGAGTTTGGTATGGATTTGGTGACAACCCTACAGAAATTTGTCCCCAGTTCTAACAGTACTTACATGGCTCAGTAAGACATAAATGTATTTATTTTTGGTCACTGTGTTGGACAGTCAAGCCTTGAGAATATTTTTGTGTTAATTATATACTATAATAGTCTATATTTTCTTTATTTTTGTAAATCTATTCCATACAATTTATCATGTAAAAATATAAGTTCATGATAATCCTCAATTAAATCAGTGGTTACTGCTTCAAAAAGCATCTAATTCTGGTTGAACAGTCAGTAGTTCTGGCAAAGGACTGAACCACTGTGACGTGATGTACACTTGCAAAATAAACAAAAATCGCTGTGCTACTGAGCTGAAGAATATTTACAGATTTAGTTTTCTTTGAAGGGAAGCTCCATGCAGCTTTTCTGTACAGAACACCCTTCTCCAAAGCATAGTGATTCAGTAATTTCATGTATATACAGCATTTTTCCTGATTTCTTTCATATGTGTGTTTTCAGACAATGAGTTTGTGTAACCTCCACAAAAGACATTCAGGATACTAAGATTTTATAGAATCCTGATTTAGATTTTATAGCATCCTGAAGTTAATTGCAGATGTTTTGAATAGTTTTATTTTGTCCTGCATTGTGTTAATAATACCATGATTTGGTATTTTGTCCTGGGCCACAAGAATTTTTTGCTTGTTTGGAACTTTGAGAAAGGAAATATTTTTGTTCAGGAATTTTGCAAAGCTTTCCAGGTTTTACAGTTCTTCTCACAATGTCAAACAGATGACAAATAGTTCCTGGGAGTGCTTGGGTAACCAGCATCTTGTGCATTTCAGTGCAAATCCAGAAAAGTGTGTACAGATATAAGGAAAACACGTGGCTTTCACAGTCCTTCTGGCACCTGAGCAATGACCCAAACCAGTTTCATTTCTAAGTTCCTTTTTGTCCAGTCAGTGCAAGTCTGGTGGGCGCTCTGAGGTGCCCCGAGAGCTCTGCCTTTCTGACAGAGCAGCTCTTGGCTGGCTGTTCCTGAGCTGCAGCACAAGGTTTACGTGCCCAGAAAGAAAAATGAGGACGTGAGGTCAGCTTGGCTACAGCCTGGTGATGCTTTGTCAATATTGGATTGGCAATCCTGTTACTCTAAGAAACAAGGACATCATGTAGCTGTTAGGAGCTAGAAAATAGATTGTTTACTATGTTCCATGCCATCAATCAGTTTTGTGAGAAAACTTGAGCTCTGGCTGACTGGCATAATTTCTTTTAATAGCTCCAAGTGTCTCTGTTGCTTAATATTTATTGAGATTCAATTAACAGCAAATTAAAACTATTCAAATTTTTATGTAAAAAAATTTAGAACATTAAAACAGTTTTGTAACTCAAATTATTTTAATTCTAATCACAGTAATTAAATGGACATGATGATTTAAACATGACTGCATAGTTGTGCAGGAAAGCCATGCTAGTCAATGTGTATAGATTTACTCGTTTACTTCAAATTGGAGATTAGCAATATAATTAGAGATTACTTCTTTAGTAAGGTATTTATCAGTCAAATAATGCAAAAGGCTAAATTTAAGTAATAGAGGTTCATTTCCTTGAAATATTCCTGTTTGTGTTTGCAGTGTACCTGCAGATGAAATGTATTTTGTGTTTTATGTCACTCAGTATTCTCAATACTAAACCAAATCTTTTATATTCTTAATGTTTCATGGGCTATGCAAATTCAAAGTTTGGAAAGCTGTTGCCTTCCAAGTCCTTTGTATATAATTAGAGGGATATACGCAGCCCCACTCTCCAATAAGAGTCCCTTCTGGTCACCTATATAGCATAACTATTGATGCTGAAAGATTTAAAATTCATCCAAGAAAGAAAAATCCTTAGGACTTACAAAATGCCTTTAGAATCTCACTGTGTTAAATGACCTTAGTTAAGTGACATCCTCCATTTAGACAACAGAATAATTGCATTGTGCATCAAATGTTTGCATTGAAAACCAGAATATTTTAAGACAGGACCAAGGATCAGGTTGGTATGTCCTAGTTAGAAGGAAAAATGAGATGTATAGCAGAGAGGAACAAGTGTGAAGCTGGTCGTTTCTTTCTGCCAACCCCCTGCAATCACTCACGTTACTGTTTTGGAGCCTAAGAGGTTTGATACTGGCCATGGTCTAATTCAAGCTCTAGTGAAGCTGATCAAGTGCCTTACCTGGAACACAAAACCAACAAAAAAAAGGGGGGGGAAAAAGCTGAAAACCGGTTAGATTTAGAAGAAAACCTGTAATGGATCACTAAATGAAAACAAGAGTTGGAGCTAAATACTTTGCCTTCAATGAAGTCAGGGTATGTTATCCCGAAGTTCCTCAGTTCTATGCACTTTCACACTCCTGTCCTTCCGAAGAGAAACAAGCACAGGTACCTGAGGCAGCTTGACAAACATCTCCAAATACTAAGGACGACCTTTTCTTGTCAAGGGAAGTACATTGTGTAAGTTGATGATGCCATTTGGTATCCTGTGCGTTGGACTGGGGACATTACATACACCCGTTAGGCAAGTCAGTGTAGCAGAAGCAAGCAAACCGCCCCAGGTTAGAGCTGTAGAGTGTAGTCTTCCTCTTAATTTTAATTCTCATGTGGCAAGTCATGACCTCTTCTTCAAAGTCCACCCAGCCTAATCCCTTCCTGGGGTCAGGCAGCAGGCATGCAGGTATTTTTTTGGGTGGGTGCATAGGCACAACTGTCTGTGAGCTCAGTGTCTGTTCAGAAGTGTTCTTCAGACTACTTGACCTGGAAGTGGATATGAAAATTGCCTTCTCAGAGGAGAGTCAAATGTTCCAATGGTCTAAAGCTGTCCACACTTCTCTAAACACATCCCTAATTGGTATCCAACCTTAAAAAATGTCTTTCATTAAAAATATAATTTGACAAAGTAATTGACTTGCATTTGATTAAGTCAGAATCTATTGGATTAACATGATTAATAGATAAAATTATTCTCAAACAGAGCAGTACAAAAGGTGAATTAAGTCATGGGTCATAATAAAATACTAAATTTGAAAAAGATTGATATGGTAAGAATATTCATTTCACAGTAGGTATCATGCTGTCCCCTTGCAGACAGTGTGATGTAATTCAGATGGATTTTGGTAAGTCAGAATCAGGGCTGCTTCAAAGGCCTTTGAAGTTGATGAGAGTTGTTATGCTAGAGATCTGTTTACAATACTTTACACCCACAGTGTAAATATTCACATCTCCCATATTGATAGCAAAGTATGGTGTTACTATTTAGAAGAATTAGTTCTGAACTCCAGAGGAGAAAAAACAGCTTAATGATCTTAGAATCAAAAAAACCACTTATCCAAAGAAGAACTGCTGTCTTGTAAGACTTCCTGTTCTACAGCACTGGAATACAATGTAGGGTTTCATTGCACATATCATAAGTATTAGGAAGATAACTTCGAATTTTTTTGAAAATTTGACGCACCAATACATAGGACACTGCATTGACTGAAAAAAGCTTGTTCAGAATAAAAATTCTAGTATTAAAACTATAGTTTTAAGTGAACAAGTAACAACATAGCAACAGACAGCAACTACATCTTAAAATAACATTAAAGCTGCAGGTAAACCATTAAAGCTGCACTGTCCCCACCTGGATGACCTGTCAGCATTAATGTGTGTATCTGGCTCGTACTTTATTCGAAACAGCAAGATTAGATTTTGTCTGGCAGTTGGAGTACTCATTTTCTGGAGGTAAAAATTTTCCTTCCTTTCCAACCGTGGCATGTAATTGTAGTGGCCCCCTTTTGGGTGTGCCAAGCGAATAGAACGGTCCATGTGTGGTGCATAAAAGTCATCATGGCTTGAAATGCATGAAATGCCCACTGGATGGAGAATATGGGCAGCTAGCTGCACTCTGAGACTGGAATTTGACCTGAAGATAAAGGGAATGCTTTCTATCAACTTCTGTTGTATTTCAAAAGGATAGAGCCAGTGGAAATAACTAAACATACAGTTACCTAAGCTTCCTAGATTAGCAGCTTGCCCGTAATTAGATTGAAGTAGCTAGTATTGACATCAGCACTTGGTCTGCTACTGAAGTTAGGGTGTGCAAGGGATCTACTAAGTTCTTTGAAATAAACAATTGATGACCAAATTGAAGATACTGGTGAAACATAAGCAGGAAATTCCCACTATGGAATGACAAACTATTGACTGTTTCAAATTTAATTTGCAATAGTCATGTTCATTGAGGCATCTGTAAGACAAGAAGAAATAGGGGAATTGCAGACTTTATTAAAAGAGTATCTGAGTTCAGCAATCTATAAATTCTATAATTAATCTATAATTCTTGTAGTCTAAGATCATATGCTCTGATAAAAGGGAGTGCAAAAAGACTGCCAGATATTTTCCTGACTGTTCCAGCTGGTGCCAGATGATTTAGAAGTGAAACATAGCTGTATTTAACATCCTCTGAATTGTTCCATAAAGTAACAAAGTGCTATTGTACCAGTGACACCACGCACCAGAAAACCTGTAGTAGGTTGGAAGTGCTCATTATACCTCCCCAGAGACTCCCTGCTCAGATGGCACAAGTCCCACTGCAACTGTGCTTTTTTTTGCCTTTTTTTTTTTTTTTNGGGTTACACATATGCTGTTATGAGAAGAAATGGGCTTGCTTATTTTTCTTAATTGAAGATTATGTAATTGCAGCCATTTAGTGGCTGCTGCCTCTGATAGGTTGGATTTCTAAAATGAGGAAATTGGAATTACAGAAATGGCACAAACAATGCTCCATTCCTCCACAATAGCTTCTGCTGACACAAGAGCCTACATCCAGCATACTGAAATTTAGAGTTTAAAAGACCCACTAAAAGTAGAATAGTTACTATTGTTTGATCATTCTTATTCAGCATTAGATGGCATGGCTCAGTCACATGCATAATATTTGCCTATTAAAAGACCAAAAAATTCTCATTTCACTTCCAAGCTTACTTGAAATCTCTTGAACAGTTGGCACACGATACTGGTGTTTCCGTGCCAAAGGTAATAAATGTTGTGGCCCTTATGACATGTTTGGGAATAGCTTTAACATTGGAGATGGAAGAGCTAAGCTGGACTCTTGTCTCCATACTAGGATGGTTGGTTAACAAAAATGAAACCAGTAAATTCAGCAGATGCATTTTTCAGTCATTTCACTGTTGTTTTCTGGATACCCTTGAATTTCAGACTATGTTACCTCTGTGAGCCAGACCTCACTCATTAAACATAGTACTTGCCAAGGCAAACGCTAAATTAAAAATTAAACTAATTTAAAAAATTTAAATTAAATTAAAAGCTACGCTTTTGTATAATGCAAAATGGAAGAAAACAAAAGAACAAGGAAGACTGTGCTGTTTCCAGTATCATTAAACTTAGGCAGGACACTTTACACAACTTTAAACTGTTGATTTGAAACCACTTGATTTGTTTACTGCAGGAATAATATTTTGTTATGGGTGAACTTAGCAATGACCAACTAGGGATCACTGTATATTGATTTTTTTTGTTTTATTTAAGAATAAATTTAGATGGATGGATGAATTTGGAACACTGTTGCTTCATCTTTATCCCTAATTGAGATACTACCATGGATCAGAAGGCTCTGGAGTATAATGATTTGTCAGCACAGGACACAGAGTGGACCAATTTAATAGTTGCTAGAGGGGTTAGGATTCCTACCGCCTTTGATGAAATCTTTTTTAGGTCAGTAACATTTAGAGATATAGGGAAAAAAAAATGAAGTAATTGGAGAGAAACCAGATGGTTTGTGGCTAATTTGGAAAAGTACAGATGATTGTTGTGCAGCATCTTATTCATTAAACGAAAAGGCCTTAAGATTTTATAAGGGATAGATTAATATTGATATCATGTTATGATTCACACTGTTTAGTGTGCAAACATCAGCCATGCCTTATTTTTTTCTGCCCATGCTCAGTCACTGAAACCACTGTATGAGGAATTAGGTTGTTGAGTCAGTAGATGACAGCCTTACATGTATATTTTTCATTTATGTTTTCCTAGTATGGAAAAAACATTTGCACACTGTAAAACACAAATTCAAATATTACAGAAGCAGCCAAATGTGTACTTATCACGGATATAACATGGGTGACTGAAGTGTCACAAACATAAACTGATCTCTCTGCATTCCCTATCATTTTTTTCAGAGCATCGTGTTTTATTTGCACAGGCTCCTATTCATTACGATTACATCTATAAAATGCATGTTAATTTTTAAGTTTCTTTACTGTTTTATTCTAAAATAATATAGACACACCAGCTAAGAATTGAGAGGTGTTTATTTTAGGATGATAAAGGTAAAATGTTTACCCATCTCTAACTGGGTAAATATTATTTTACTCAGATTTATTACAATAGTACCCAGGGACTCTGAATGAAATTGCTGAGCAGTTCATAGGTACTGCAAGGGGCAATTTTGGCTTCACACAGTTTGTAGGAAAAATAAGCAAGGCAGAAAAAAGATGAGCATGCACACCCAGCCTGGGAAGGGACTCCTTTAGAGAGGCCTATATATAAGGCAGAGGTGGAATGCTTGGGAACACAATGTCTGCTGACTGAGCTGAGAGAGCCTGATCATATGCACGAAGGGCCACATGTCCCAACACATATGCAAATCAAGTACTTTTAATTGAGGAACATGTATCAGACAATATTTAATACATTACTATATTTTATATTTGTGTATAGATACATATCTGCGTATAATTTTGTAGCATTTCAAGACGGTTACAAATTACATTTACAAATTGTTCCCAGTATATTGCAACTGGTATAGGGGATTTTTTGGCTCCCATTAGCTTATTTAGTGTTCTTAAGGCCTTAACCTTCTGTTGTGGGATGAAGAGATTTAAACTTCACAGCCTCTTGCTGTCACTTGCTGGCATAATTGAGAATATTGTCTGAGATTTTTGGAGAATCCTTTCCATTTGGCAGAGATGTTTGGACACGCTTGTTAGGAACTGAACACTACAAAATAGATGGTCAGCTCTGGAGGGGATCCTTCAACGAGGGAATAGCTGTAAGAAAACAGTGCCAAACAAGCAACATTTTGCTGAGAGGTTTTCAGAATAACATTCTTGACTTAGAGCCCATTATCTAACAGATGTGTATTGATTTAATAAGCCTCCCTACTGTTTCACTGTAAGCACTTAGTTCTCTCATCTTCAGTGGAGAACGTGGAACAGGAATCTATTAATAAAAAGTCTCTTATTCCAGCAAAACACATTGGTGGCCATATTTGTCAAGGACAGTTAAGTATTTCAAAGCTAATTAAAACTTCTTTTTTTGATTGGGATGTTGTAGGCGAGTCCCTCAGCTGGATATAGTACCTGATTATTATACACTGATATCCTTTTGCTTGACCAAAAATAACATTGCAAACTATTTAATCTATTTTGTTTTTTAACTGGTGTAGCTCAAAATTATCTTACAAAATAATGTGACTTCCTATGGCTACAGAAGTAAGGACTTGACAACTTGCCACTGTCAAGCTGTTACTTCATGCTCATTGCTTTTTCTAGATGAATTTCTAGGGGTTTTTTTCTAGCTGATTTTACTGAGCAAGAGCAAATAAACAGGAAAGATTAAAACAGGTGTGATTTGGCACAAAATCTGTTGAAAGACTGCCTAAGTGTGGGAGGGAAGAGGGAGAGCCAGCTCTACTGCAGCTGCAAAATTCTGTCAGGTTTGGCAAAGAATTTGGTTTCTGTGGCAAGGGGGGGGGAGGTTGTTCCAGGGGTGGCTTCTGTGAGAAGCTGCCAGAAGCTTCCCCTGTGCCTGACAGAGCCAATTCCAGCTGGTGCCAGGACAGATCCACTGCTGGCCAGGGCTGAGCCCATCAGCAACCGCGGATGGATTTTAATTCGTTCCAGAAGCAGGAGAAAACCTGCAAAACACCATTGCAGCTGAGATGAGTGAGAGTACGACCCCATGGGAAGTCAGGACCAGCCTGCCAGCACCTGTGGAGAGGAGCCCATGCTGGAGCAGGTTTGCTGGAAGGACTCGGGACCCCGCGGGGACCCACACGGGAGCAGACTGTGAAGAGCTGCAGCCTTGGGATTGGAGCCAGGGAAAAGTTCGTGGAGGACTCTCTTCTAGGGGACGGACCCCATGCTGGAGCAGGGAGAAGAGGTGAGGACTGCTCCCCCCGAGGAGGAGGAGCAGAGAAAGATGTTTCTGTCTCCTCAGCCTCTCGAGGAGTACTCTTAATGTTTCCCCATGGACATCACGAAGTAACAAGTCACTTTTGAAAACTTGGACCTTCAAATGTTATATTCTTTCTCACAGATGCCTCAGTTAGAAACATTGGATTTACACATCTGTATTTCGTATTTCTGTAGTGCATATGATGTAAGACCAACGCAGGAAACATTTTATACAACACAGCTTTTTGAAGGTAATAAATGCTTGCTTGAGGAGTTTAGCAGCTGTTTTGAACACAGGATCTCTTCTTTCATAATCTATTACTACTTTCTGCAAAGTTTCAAGTAATTTGCTTTTCTGAATCAGGCTATAAAGCTTTTAACTGTAAAATTGATGTCCTCATAAAGTACGTATGTTCTAATGCTGTAATTACCTGAGGTCTGATCTTCTAACCCTTGACAGTGTAAGTAATCTGTACTCATCTGCCTAATCTTTGTGATTGAATATAGGGAGAATCAAATGATTCCAGAATATCTACTAGGTCCCTACTCAACTTTCCTAAATCACATTTTGTTTTCACTTAGATAAGTGATCGAAGTGAAGGGTTAACTGTGTTCTGTCTCTCTTAATTTGAGATTTGGAAGACAATTATAATTCAAAATGTTTCTTCTAGTTGAGACTCCTTAGGAAAGACACATACATAGCCTAGAGCTAGAAGTCCAACTTTGCTTTTAAATGCAAATATTTTAACAAGTATAACACACAGAAGCAGGAACTATCAATTATTACTACTAGGCATATGTAAAACATCTTGTTTATCACAAAGAGACCAAATTAGGCTAAAAATAAAATAGAAATTTGTAATTGAAATGTTGCCTGTTCTCCTTTAAAACTGCCCATTGTTCTTATCAGAAGTAGCCTTCAGGTTGTCTTGATGCATCTAAATAGATCTTTCAATAAGAAAAGATGGGAACTGCCAGCATTGGCAGACTGTGGCATTTGTCATGCAATGAGACTTCCTGGGAATGGTGTTAGAACAGTGCATTATTTACAGCACCAGCCTGTCAGATAAGAGTAAAGACTTTGTTTCCCCTTACTTTCATTCTCTAAAGGTCTTACTGGTACAAACAGAATGACAGGAGGAAGATTCAAGTCAGGCAGAGGGAATTTCCCAGCTGATGTACCAACACAGGAACATAGACAAAAGTCCGATTAAATTTTGAAAGTGTTAACTTTGTAAATGTTTTGAATCCAAATTTAACAGCATTCAACTGAAGATGAAACCAGTACAACTTTCAACAAATGTTGGATTTATTTTTCAGCTTAGTGTTGTCTCAGTCTAAATCAAGTCAAATTCTACTGTTTATCTCCATCCCCCAGAAGACTTAGTTCTGAGACATTAATACCTTGGGGTTTTGGTTGATTTGTTTGTTTGTTTGTTTGTTTGTTTTTCTAGGCTACTACTACTTATCTTTCAGAGCTACAGCTGGATTGAGTCCTCAGGGTGATTTAGTTGCATCATTTCGTAGACATGACAGCTGTTTTACCAATACTTTCCCTTTCTCAAGGGTAGTTGGCAGGTTTTGACCAGAAAATAATTGTCTTAATGATCCTCAGTGCGTTTTCAGGATCTCCACTTGCACGCCCACACGGGAGGAGTACCCTGACAGTTGGGCGTGTGCATGGCAGAGTGCTGTGACTCGCTGGCTTGGGGAGCACAGCCGGAGGAGTTACTGCTGCAAACGCCCTGTGAAGTCAATGTTGCATGGTAACAGCCTGTTCTTTCCTCTGTCCCTGTGTCTGCTGAGCTCTTCTGGAACTGTATCTCTCTAACCCCTGATGGTTATTGGACTGTTCTCTTTTGTCCTCTTTGGGTTTTGGTACAAATTTTTGTATATTTGCCTTACTGGTGTGGAGTGATTTCAGAGCTCCCTGGCACTACTGGGGTTCTGTATATCACACCAGGCCCCTTGATTTGCTTGAGGTATTTATAGAGGTTATTTCTATTACATCAGATACAGCTTCATGTTGGAATTTACAGTGGTCATAATTTAATCTGTTTAATGTTGACAAGATTCATATTGTTGTTTAATACCTATTTTACAAAACAATATTTCTAAGTACTATTATTTAAAGATGTATTGTCTGCATTGTTTCACAGTCTTCTCTCTCTGTCCTCTTACTGAATGAAGGCTTCTATGCTTTTTCAAGTCCTGAGGGTTTAGGTGTCAGAACACAAACTTTTTTTCCACTCTAGGCTTGTTGGAATCAAAGGAAGCCTACTTCTACACAAGGCTGTCTCAAAAAGTTAGAATTCTTTCTGTTTAGTGTATGCCACTCCCATCATCAGCTGGTTCTAATTTCTCTAACAGCATACAATTAAGGAGATGACTCAGCTGCAGAGACTTTCACTTCAACCTATTAAGCAGATAACAGCCCCAATAATATTTACCTCTGTCAAAATAATACGTCCTCTATTAGGTGGTGTTATATATTTATGGTGGTCTAATATATATACACATATATTTATGTATTTATCAGACACCACGAATCTATGACATTTGATTTAGCACTTCAGTAAAGTCCAACTGTAGAAGTCAGACCATACCCTTTGTGTCACTCAGACTTCAAAAGGACATAAAATAGCCCTCACATCTCCATATCACTACCCAAAGTCTCCTTTTCTGTTCGGTTTCTTGCATCAGAGAGGAAGGAGTGTACCTGAGGCAGTCAGTTGTTTCTTGTCTCTGTTGTTTGATGTGTGATGAGCTTGGTTATCAGATCTCAGTGTGCAACCAAATATGGCTTCACTTGCTACAAAAAGTGCTTATCTACAAGGAGACAAATATGCCCTCTACTGACTTCATCTGTGGCTAGAGTTTAAAAGCTGCTGTCAGAGAGTACACAATGGAACTGTTTGCAAATAAAGCAAACTAAAATAAACATCTTTTATCATAAGAAAGCAATTAGTGTTGATTCGCAGCTTCACTTGGTTTTTCTTTCCTGACCTTGACTACGTTGTGATGGTTTTGTGCTTCCTCGGACAGTTTCTACTTGCATCTGCATCGATTAAACCTTGATCTCATTTATTATCTCAGGAAATGGTCTCAAGGTCACAGGGCTGGAAATTTAATTATGGTGGCAGTATATTAAGTGGCACATTTAAAGATGCTGAATCGTAGTAATTAATTTTTTGGATGGTGGTCTCTAGGGAACAGGTTTTCTCTACACTGGGTGTTTAGACATCCATCATGGCCATTCAGCTTGGCAGCTGTCTTTTAGCTTTAAACTGCATCATTATTCATCTTTTATGACTGACTTTAAAAACACTAGACAACTATATCCTTTTTTATTGTAATATATGTCAGATGCTTGTATTAAGCTATACTTCACCTTTGCTATAAAACATTAACAGAGGTTGCTAGCAGCTACCTAGGCCGGCCTCTAAATTGAGACAACAATTACCCTTCGCTGACATCTAGTGTCAAGACATGAGATATAGCTGGAGTGCCGAATCCATTGGCCTGGAAATCCTGCACTTCCCCACTGATTCAGGCTCACCCAAAAAGCTGCAGCACTGGACATAATTAGTGGACACGAGGGATTAACTTGGCACACAATGTTGACTTTGTAGCAGCACTAGGTTATTGGATGAAATGCAGCACTGTCAAGGTCTTAAAAAGCTTGTAATGTTTAATGAAGGAATGGTCATTAAACTTGCTGGATCAAATATTAGGCAAGATGGAACTGGGAGGTATTTAATAAAGAAGCCTGAATATATGAACTAAATCACATATATTCATTTAAACTGCTGGCTAAAGCCCAGCATATTTCAAAATTTTCTGCCACTGGTTTAAGCTAGATGGTATGAACTGGGAAGGAGAAGAGTAAGCAGGTTTTAGCTTTCTGCATAACTTCACAGAATTTTTTCTACTGTAGATTTATTTTTCTTAAATTAAATACTTTTTATTTAAATGTGTGAACTATATCACACAATCTGTTGGGACTGCAAAAAAAGTTCTCTAGGGAATGTGAGGGTGTTAGCGTTCTCAAAGTGAACAAAATCCACAGATTTTTAAGTGAGGTCTTTCATACCCTTTGTCAAGCTGAATCTTCCAGGATCAAGACCGAAATATTAAACAGTGGATTTTCAAAATATTGTTTCAAGTGTTGGTCCTCATACCAGTGTATTAATAACACTATTATTTACAGGCTGAGGTGAAGATGATCTCTTAAAGTAGTTTGGACAGTCAGAGAATGGAATTAAATTCTAGGTACAGAATATTGGGTGTAGCATTCCTCCTGCACCTTGTTACCTCTTGAATCTCTCTAGACATAGCTCTTCACTTGTAAAAGCCTTCGTGCTTACAATATTTGACCTTCTCTTTAAATTCCTGTCATGAACCTATCCAGTTCTTTGTGCTATTTGGCTTTTCTAGAACAGTAATGTATCTTCTTCTATGGAGATCAGCTAGATCTCCTTTTTGTGCTGTTTTGGGATTAGAATTATGTAATTGCGTTGAAATATTTAAATGCTGTTCCTATGCAGTGGAGCTGAGGAAGACTCATCTTCTCTGGTGTGTGTCATCTGAGTACAGCTTACTTCCCTGGGCTCACTCCAGCAATTCCGTAAGCACAGCCTAGGGCTCTTGTTAATTCAGAGGGTTGTAGGCAATATTTGTAAATGCTGAGCTTGTCATTCCTCCATCCACGGTCTGTGTTCCCACAGTTTGAGAAGAAGCCAGCAGGTAGAACAGCAAGGTTAGAGAGAAGGAAGTGGATGATGGCTCTCTGAAGTGAGATACAGGAAGGCACACGGTGTTTCTCAGCTTTACTTGGGTTTGGTCACAGCCTGCAAAGGACATCTCCCAGCAGTGTCACACAGTTTTCTCAAGGCTGGACCATGAGGACAGCAAAGAATTTGGATCAGGTCGATTGAGTCACATACAAGCCTGCTTAGAAAGGGGAATGAGTGATAACACAGTGGCTTCTCACAGAGCTGCCTATGGAGCTTTGGAGCTGCCTGCATCTCGTCTAATTGAAGAGGCACAGTGAGGTGGAGAGACGGCCTATATCTAATCAAGAGTCAACTTAAACAGGAAATGCTTGCAAGTATCACGTTCAGTCTGGTTTCCATCTACATGTTGTTGAAAACTCCTTGGTAATTTCTTTGTAGAAAGCCTATAAGCTTGTAAATTAGCTCTCTCCTACTTTTAAATATTGCAACACAACATAAAAACGGGAATAAGGTATCCTGATCACTCCTGTGGATCATCATGGTTGTGTTCCAAGTGTTCTAGTCTGTTCTAAATTATTAAAATTGGATAAATTGCATGACTGTGTGGTTGCACTTCTAGACATGCAAAGCAGGGCAAATCAGGGCTAGCTACAGCTGCAAAAACAAGATAGTTAAAACAGCTTCTTTTTTTCCCACGGGTTTCTGAAGAAACATCTTTGTTCAGAATCCACTGGATCTTGTGAAGAAATGAACAAATCACAATATAAGAAATATGGTGGAACTGCAGTATTTGATGGATATTGGTGTATACCGATACCTGGAGCATAGTAGGTTCCAAAAAAATTCAGTAAGATATACAGATATGCTTTTTTTCAAGTTTGTTTTCTCTCTTCTTGTAACCCATTTTAACACAGACCATACAGACGTTTGGGTTGTAACTCTCTATACTACTGACCCATTCAAAAATGGTTTGAATATATCTGTATGTAAATATTGCCATCAATATGTATAGATGTGAGCATTCACCATGGAGTGGGGACCAGCTCTACAGAAAGTTTGGATTTTGGACCACATAGAAGAGATAAAATCAGTACAGCTGAGCTAGCAATGCTGGAAGAGTGATAAGTGTATAATAAATAATCCATAGGTTAAGATAAATTTATGCAAGTGATTAGATGAGTAGTTTTGCACAACAAATGGAGAAACAGAAGAAAAAATCATTAATTATAACTTCAGAAGAGCTCATGATACCAAGTCACCTATCCACCATGAACTGCTTCTTCTGCTGCAGTCATGATTTACATTTTATTCAATTATCTTACTGTTGGATTAAGTCACTGGCATTTTTATTGAAATCAAGATAGTAAATGTTCCCACAATTCATTTGGAACTCATTTGGAATTTTTGAATACCAAAATTAGTCAGTTTTGTGGTTTTTTATGTCAACAAAACCACTTATTGTTCCTGTCCGGAGGCCTTTTTATCTTAAATGCTACAGCAGAATGGTACCAGTGAGAGAAAACTGTTGCACTTTGCCACCTTTTGTAACAGACTTGCACATGTTTCATCAATTAGAACTCCTCCTACTGAAAGGCTGGATTTATAACCACTCATGGGAGGTTTGGATCCAAGCTGTTGTACATCATCAGAACTTTTAAATGTCGTACCAGGATTTTTCCTCTCCTTTGAAACCATCTCTTACATTAAAACACCATGTCATTCTTGTAATGACTTCTTGCAAGTGACTTAAACTCTTCTTAAAACATTATTTAAAGCCATTACGTAGTATGCTTCCTTTACTTTTATAGTAGTTCCAAATGCCACAGTTTTAGCCTGTATCAGAGAAAGTTCCTTTCAGATGAGGTAGGCAATAATTGGATTTCTATGTATACGAACTATCTTTCAAAACTGTTTCAGTGTATACTCACATGACTGATATCTTCATAACCATCCACCCTGAACTACATTCAACTTTCCTAAATGAGATTTTATTGGAACTGATTATGATTAGATAAATGGGTGACTTCACTAATGTATAATACACTTTTCAATTATAGAGTATGTATGATAATTTACATTTCTTGTTTGATACTGTGATATTTATGTGACATATTCTGGATGAGATCTGCTGCTGTTTATATAATGGCCTTACTTTTAAATTAAATCTGCTTTCAACTTCTTTCAATATATTTAATTTTTTAGGATAAACAAAGACATTATAAATCCACCTTAATTTACCCTTCAGTGGAATGAAATCTCTTGGTGGATAAATTCTGATCCCCAAATTCGTTGCCTAAGGAGACAAGCTCTATCATCAAATGAACAGATGAACATAATATGGTTTGGAATAGAAAGTGTCCCCAGTTAAGTGACTGCAGAATCAAGCAGACATTATTAAACTGACAGCTGAGAGACTGTTACAGAAAAATGGAATTTGATGAAGAAACAGGGTTTCTTCTTTCTTGCAGTAAATCTGATGTATGCCTCCTGGATTGCCAGTTTTCTTTACATGGAGAGATTTTGCAGAATGCATTGCTAATTTTGAGCTAGGTGAGAATATGAGCATATTCCCTGGCAAAGAACCTTGGCAGGGGAAACAAAAAAAGTATTTAATGTATTTTTTTCCCTACTAATAGCCTTTACAACTTTTTATCTGGTGCCAACATCCAAAGAAATGGCATTCAGTCAGAAAGGAGAAATTGTCTACAGATACATCAATAAATTATATTGCTAAATAGTTTTCAAACCTTATGTTAAAAAAAAAAATAATAGAAAGTTAAAGTTGTGGGTCATACCTGCAGTAAAGACTTTTGAAAACTACCCTATCACTGAATTTAATTTTCAAGTGGTCAAAGTACTAGAGGAATAAATTTCAAATTTAATATAATCTCTCTACACGCTGCCAGGAGTTTGCTGATGACACAACGGAGGGAGGAGCAGCCGATCCCGCAGAGGCCTGCGCAGCCCTTGGGAAGGACCCGGACGGGCTGGAGAGACGGGCAGGGAAGAACTGGCTGAAGTTCAACCAAGGCGAGTGCAGGGTCCTGCGCTGGGGAGGAACAGCCGCAGGCACCAGCAGCGGGGCCCTAAGGTCTCCCTGCAGCCTTCTCTCCGCCCGGCGGAACAGCCGCAGCTCCCACAGCCTCTGCACAGACGGGCTCCGGCCCTGGAATCTTCATGGCCTCCTCTGGCCTCCTTCCAGCAGCTCCACATCCTTCATATGTGCTGGGGGCCCCGGAATTTAAAACAGGATTCGGGGTGGAGTGCAGGACCTTGAGCTTGGCCCTGTTCACTTGGTGAGGTTCCCACAGGCCCACCTGTCATGCCCATCGGGTCCCTCTGGAGTGTCACCCGCACCGCACCGCTCGGTGTCACCGGTCCCACTGGCCCTGCCGCTGACAAAGATGCCAAACAGGGCTGCTCCCAGTACCAGCCCCTGAGGAATGTCACATGTCTTTCTCAAATTTTGGGTGTTTTATTTGTAGGTATTAGGAAGTCTCTGTCCCAAACAGTGAAAGGTGAAGGAAGCAAGTCAAGGCACTCACTGTGTGGGGTAGCTATAAATGTGTATTTTCTTGCACTTGTTTTGCAACCTGAATCTGACTCCCCTCTCTAAACCAGTGCTCTGCCTTTCAGTAGCAAACTACTGAAAATGCAGGTACTTTGATTAGGAAAAAATCAACCCTTGTGTAAAAGTAGACTATACACTTAAATCTGTATGAGGCAAAGCAGCTGTATGAGTCCTCAAAACATAAACATAATTCTCTTCCTCCTTTAACAGGACACCACCTGCTATTTAAGTCACTAACTGTTCTGATTATTTTAGACAAATTTCAGTGTGCATTTTCTAGTGTCTCAGTAACGAGGAGTGTGTTCACTCCAAAATCACCCTACTACAGCTAAATGTGAAAGCAAGTGTATTTGATGCATCTCGGGCTTGGAGTTTCTTTACTGAAATAAAATAGGAATACTCCCAAGAAGTAAATACTTAAATAAACAATAATGCTTATGGCAAGTAAGAGGAATGCTGAGTCCACAGAATACATGATTAACCACATATTAGTACCCACATTGGCTGAGACATGTAGGTACTTGTGCATTCCATAAATAATTCTCTGGCTATGAAAATAGTAGTGCACAAGATAATTGAACGCATTGCAGGCCAAATGGCATGACCCACTTTATTTTCTTTTAAAATCATGACTCATTCATGAATCAGTGGACAGCTCTTCTTAGATTTTAATAATCTATTAAAGCAGTTGGGCAAAATCCTTTTCACTGGAAGATTACCAATGACCTCTGTTCCTGTCATCCTCATCTGAATTGGGGGTGTGTATACATACACATATGAAGCCTTTATCATACCTTTACATTTCCTTTCAGAGATTTCAAAGTATAGTTGCTTTGCCCCACTGACTTTAATTTTGTTCTTGTGCTTCTCCTCAAAAATAACTTCTTCTCTAGCCTATCTTGGATTCTATAAGAACTTCCCAAGGAGCAACCAAAAAGAAATTTTCTCCAAATTAAAATTCTTGAATTCAGGTATGATCATGCAAACAACAGGCAGAATTTATTTAACCTTCAGCCAGTTGCTTAACCAAGTGGAAATTATTGATAGCCCATCGGCAATGATCAAGATGGAGAAGCTAAATGAAGAGATGCATTTTCTTTTTCTTTTCCAGCCTCCCTTTGTACCACCCCCCCCCCCCTTTTTTTTTTCTAAATAAGAGAACCATTGAGCTGGTAACAAGACTTGAAATGCCGTGTCAGCTCAGCCAGCGTGGTCAAGGAGCTCAGCTGTAGAAGGGAAATAAAACTGTTAAGTTATGACTGCCCTCCAATCAGTCACAGGGGTAATGATGTTTGGCTTTAGTCAGGTTATATGTCAGTAAATATACATCTCTCAGACAGCCTTTAAGACAGCCTTAAGATCATGCTTATTGTTTTATATAGATAGGGGTCGGATGCAGATATATGGTGGCCATAGGCCACTGAAATAAATTTCACAGCATTCAGCAGGTAAAGTTAATCTCAATAGAACACAATGTGACTGCGCTTTTGATAGAATATTCATTTGACAGTGATGGCACATTTTTTCTCTGTTAGGTTTTGTGCAAATCACTCAAATGCAAATGTTTTTTTTTCCCCTGCCTTGATTCTAAATTTGCTGCTACCTGAAGTGACCAGTTACATTTGGTCTTTAGTATAGAGCTGTGGCGAGATGAAAATTCCAGTTTATAAACAACATTGTGCTCACACTGTTCACTGTGTTCTGTGCACCCTGCCCACACATAAATCACTTTCAAAGGCAAGGAAACCTCAGAGTTCTAAGTTCTGCCAGTGAAATTTCAGTCATTTGTGGGTGATAACAGAAACTGTGTCTCAGGAGCAAAGGACTGAGACAAGACCTTGCCATAAGAGACATTCTAGACTTAAAGCTCTGTGAATTAAAATTTTACTATAGACCCAGATAAATATTTTTTACCATATTCTTTCTGATAATGATATTTAAGTTTGCACTTAAGCCTACTGCTAAGCACTTCATATCATTTGCAAATATTGGATCACGCCTTTCATTACACTAGCTTGACATTAGACATTAAATTTGCTAAGTCTCTCAATTGCATTTTTAGAACATAAATTGGATTGTTATAAAAAGCAGAAGGTTCCCATTATGCCAGCTTCTGCTCTTACTATTATTCAGCATTACCATTCCAGAAAGTAAGAAAATAAAAATACAGTCTGCATGCATTTCATGTAACACCAGTGCAATTGGACTAGAATTTGATAAAGCCATATGTAGTATTTTCACCATAAGTAAAATGTGCTTTGGGTTTTAGAGTATAATGCAGTGTTCATTTAAAAATTCAACAAAATTATGGCTGTAGGCCTGGAGTTAAGCTAAAGCATCAAGCTGCCCTATGCAAGGGGGCTTTAATCCAGATCTAGAATAACAAAACTGTTTTAGTTTAATTTAGTAGGATTCATCAGAACAATAGCTTAATCTTGAAGTTCTATTTTGTGTTTAAATTGTTAAATATCAATTAAATTAATGGAAAATTGGTCTGGGTAAAGACCAAAAGTGGCAAAACAACAGGTAACATCTAGAAGTGCAAGCAGATATTGTTGATAAGTTGATTGTATATCAGGCTTTCAGTGTTAATCTTTGTTGACATTTTTTTGCCAGGTTTTTTTTTAAGCTGTTGCGGTCAATGAATAAGTTAAAGTCAGAAACTGTAATATTCATACTACAACTGTTTATATTTGCTAAATGCTGATCCAGGTCCTAAGAGAAAATTACTATAATGTCAGTATAAACATACCAGATTTTACCTTTTAAATCTGCCAGGAGAATTTTTATGAGACTCTGAAATGTTGAAGAAGCTTTTTTTTCTCTTAGATGGTATTAACTAGTCTATATTCACAAATTTTTAATTTTTTTCTTAATACTTGATTTTCTTTTAAAGCAGATGCTCTGATATTCTGGGCTTGTACAGCACTTTTTAGACAGGTATTTGAAGACATCACTGAATGATAGTCCATAAGCTTCTTGATACAAATGTCATCAGCTGAAAAATTCCAACTATTACCAGGAATCCTGCAGTTAAATGAAATCATTTACATGTGAAAACTGAGTAAGAAATTAGAGTTCATGTTGTCTGAACTATAACTAGGCATGAAATTATTCAGAGACTTTCCATGTGATCATCATATGTTAACTTTCACCTGGCAAGGCCGGTTTCAGGGAAGTGCTTAGGCAGGTATTTCAAGCTATCAACTACCTTAAGCTGTGATTAAGAGCTTTCCTCGAGAGTGACCCTAATTATCATTCCCATGTCTTAAATAAGGTAGGCTGAGTCTGCAGACGACTTGATTTGGGGAGCATAGGCTCAGCTTTTCAAATTAATATATTAAAGCTTTGTATTTTCCTCATTTCACATATTAAGTTCCTTCAGAGAAAGAAAAACATTTTAAACTATTTTTGAACAGTTTGTCAGGGATTGCTGTATTTTAACTCTTCTTCCTCTCCTAGTCAAGTTTAAAAAACATTAAGTTACAGGTCCCTGAATTTTCTATTTTAGATTTTACTGTTGGCAAATTCTGACTGTTCTTCTGCTTAATATTTGATCAGTGTCTGGAAAGGCAGTGATCTGAAGGGATCAGTAATGAGTTTGATACTTCCCATCTTGCTGACACTTGGCTCTCTGGTAGCAATGTTTTAAAGGCTATGAAATTGCTTCAGTGTTTTGCAGTAGTGTACCTCATATTGCGTTTCAAAAGCTTTAAGTCCACATGTGGCATGGTTAATGGCAATGTTTTATTATTTGTTCTTTTTCTAATTACATGTATGCTATCACCTAGTATCACAACCAGCTCTCCTAAAAGCTCATTTTTCAGATTTAATTTTTTCCTTGTTTTCCTGTCAATTTAGAAAATACACATTAAAATAATTCAGATAGTAAAAGCAGGTCTTATTTAGGATGTCTGTAGCTTTAAAAAAAATTTAAAAGCTCCTGCTACTTTATAATGATTTAATGAAAAGTAAAAAAAAGTTTCCTTGATGTGGATAGGGATCAGTATGAATTTTTTTTACACTGATACAGCAGATTCTCACAAAGGAAACACAAATGCTTCAAAGCCTTTAAAAGCACCTTTTAAATCAGTGTACTTTCAGGTATGCCAGAATTTTTACTGGCATGATCTTTTCTGTAACTACCTTGGTGTGACCGGTCAGTATTGATTATTACTTCTTTTCTGTTACAGATTCTTCATTGAAGCCTAGTGATCTGTAGAGAACCATGGAAATAAATATATGCTTTTGTTCTCACCAATTATTTTTCACAAAGAAAACAGAAACTTTTCCAGCTGTTTTTTCAGAGTACAATCTTTTCCAACACAAAGATGTCCTCAAGAACTGTTAACATAATTCTTTAACTAATCAAATTGTAAAAATTCCTGATATAATTGTTTAACATTTCATAACAGGCTACCCAAGAACTACACCGATGCCCAGAAAATTGAAAGCAAATGGTCAAGTAGTGAATGACTAAGTTGACATAAATGATCGGGTAGTAAAAGTTCAAATCCAGGCAAAAATGATTAATCCAGCATTTTAGTTAGGCTGATAAATGAGATTTTAGCAATATCTGTGTATGGGTTTCTGGATTAAGCTTTTTCTACTTTTATCTTCACTGAACAGATTTTCAACCCTTGTACACAAAGCATATTTTTCTTAATTTTCTTACCAGGGCTTAACAAACTACAGCTTGTTCCCACATGGGGAAAAGGGAAAAAAAAATAAAAAGGACTTTACTACTGCATACTCAGAGTACAGACATCCTTTAAAACGCTGAAGTGTTTTTTTGTGTTCATGCAACTAAAGCAGACTTTCTGCCAGGATTGGAAGGTACTCCTGGAGGAAGAGGACTTAGTAACTTCTCACAGTCTGAACTTCCAAACACAGAGCAGACAGCAATTTGTTAGTCAGTTAACACAGAAGTTAATGAAATCACAGCTGGCTAGAGCCAGGACAGATATGCCAATGCTCTTTTGCCAAGCTGTCCTTTTCAAATGCAATGACTGGTGTATGGATTTATCTCCCACCTATGGAGATGCTCAGCTTCAGCGTTCAAAGGAGGCATTTCCATGGGTTACTCCACAAGTCCCATGTGACTGGTTTTAATGCATTCACTGCACTGAATGCTTCTGCAGTCACTGCTGAATAGTAAATTATGAAGGCTGGTTGATGATTCTCAGCAACCACTTCCTAGGCTATCTTTGCAACAAGAGTCAAATGTACTACAAGACAAAATTTCTGATTTTTGCTTTTAATGTCTAGTGGTCCGTGCAATTGGCATAGATTTGGCTTGGAAAAAACACTATTAAAACATTCCAGATGGAGCACTGAAAAATACAACTAGATGTAAACTGCAGTCTTTAATCACATGGCCATCACTGTGCACACAACTAATCTGTAGGAATTTAGTGGTTTCTAGAGCTGACCTCTATTTTTCTTGCACTTGGTTGCTGAAACATAGAAGTATTTTTCTTAATTAAGACAAATTATTCTGATATTTTCCATAGGCACAGTTTCTGAAGGCAATATAGCATTATTTTCTGGGATATTTGTCTTGTCTTATAGAAGGTGTTTCATCACTCTCAGAGAAGCTCCCTGTGCAGTTCCCAATGAAGCTTCACAAACATTTAAATGCCTTACTGGAGGGGACATAGATTTAACTGAGAGTCGACATACTTTTTAAAACTTACTACAAAAAAAAAAATTTAAATTTTTTTTTGTTTGTTTGGTGGGGTTTTTTTTAAACCAAAACACACACACACACACACAAAAACCAAACAAAAAAACCCCACCCACAACTTTTTTTAATCAACTCTGCTCCCAAGTATGATTAACAGGAAGATTTCTTTTACAGCATTACAAGGGATAATTAAGCTGTAAATGTAGTCTCTGTTTGCCAAATGGGAAACAATATTTTTACCACAGGCTTCTCCCACCTCAACTTTATCCATCTAGATAAACATAATTAAGTAATGGATGATGGTTTGTTAGCATTTTATTACATGTGTTTGCAAGGGCATTAAGAATAATCATAAAATGCACAACAAGTGTTATAGGTATTGAGGTTTTCAGCAGTAGAAAACGTGACTTTTTAAAATCTGGGCTGGAAACATGTACTCCTACAAATTAACTATCCCTCTATGCAGAACAGCCATTGAGATGCTGCTGTCTTAGTTGATTTACATACACTAATTGCTAGTTCCTATTAAGCACTGAGTGGTCACCTGCTCAATAATATTAATAGATTCATATTTTCAGATAGCAGTTATTCACAAGTAGTAGGAAACATTAAACTCACTTTAGATTTTAGCAATGAAATTGGATTATCCACTTGTTTAGGAACCTGTTTGCTGCTTTGCTGTTCAAACAAAATGACCTAGTGGAGATGTCAAAATTTGTAATGTTTCGTATGTGCATATTATGTAAATGCATGTGTATATATATAGTTATACAATGGTGAAAGTTTCAAATAGACTGGGATGGAAATATTTTTTTTCTGCACCTTGGCTAAATCACATGTTCAAAATGTCTCTACTTGAGCCATTTATCTGGCTGAACCTTTAAAGTGGGCTGAATTTTCCACAGACAGAACCTACAGGAACAATTCACATTTATAGCTCCATCAAGTCAAAGGAAAATCTGACCTGGCATTTACAAAATTCCTCACAGAATTCCTCAGCTGAACTTCCCCCAGAACCCATTTAACAGCTCAGTTCAGTGACTCATCTCTATCTGAATCAATGCACAGCTGACAGAGCAGAAGACAAGAGGCTGGCACAGAGACCTTGCTGGAAATGCTCATGTGTAGAACAAGTGGCACAACCTGTCTGGCTTCCCAACAGCACCACCTCAAATTCATGGCACTGCCTTGGCCTTCACTGCAAGAGAGTGGAAGCACAGCTGGAGCCCTTCTGCTTCTGACTGGGTTACTCCAGTAAATGTTACACTGAGTTGTGGCCTTGTAAGGGATGACTTTGGGCCCTATTTACCAAAGAGATTTCCCAAATTACTAGTAGGCAACAGGGGTGAAAACTGCTGAGTTTTCCAGCACGCTCACAGACTTTCTGACTCACTTGGCGGTTTTACTCTCTCCTAGGTTTGGTAAGAACACTTCGAGTCCAGGACAAACAACCCTTGGAGATCTGAGTGCAACTTTTGGTACATGCTGGAAAAACATACAGGAATTCCATATGCCATTTTAATGACAGTGTGGAGGGACTGTTTTGGGAAAAACAAGTTCCTCAGTTTTGGAGATTCAGTTCTGTATGATACTTTTTTGGAGGGCGGGGGGTGTTGCTAGTTTTGTTATAGCAACACTTGCCATTTAAGAACTTCGTGATTTTTCAAAACTAAAAATACCACAACCATCACAGTGCCCTTCCTTTCTTTTACAGAATTCTTGATTCTCTACACAGGTAGTTTAATTTTCTAGAAAATGAAAAAAACTAGTAAGAGAAATAGGTTTTAGAAACAGGTTTTTTACTTCTGTTTAGTTCTTTGTGTTTTGAGGCGTGTGTTCAGAGATGAGGGCCTTGGTGCTCTTGCTGAAGGTATGAGCACATAACATACGATGGAAAGTAGCATTAATACCCTGCCATAAGGTGACAAATACAGACCTTAGGAAATGTTTGTAAAGATAAGCATTATTTCTGTTATGCCACTGAAGAGGCACAGAACTGCCACTACTGGGATTTCATGTGAAACCTCAATTTACTCCTGGAAGTTGCTGATTTTCAGAGTCTCGTGTGCAGCCTAAGATCCTGAATTCTGCTTGTGTTGTTTCTGCTGACTCCACTGAGGACACACTGGACTCTAAGAGGCCATAATTGAGGAGGAAGGGCAAAGGATCCTACAGGACAACTCTGAATTTAGGACATCATTGTGGAGTTATTTCTGCATGGTTTTGATGATAAATATTGTCCTGCATAAAGCAAAATGTTGATAACTCAATCTGATGGACATAATTAGTCCTTTTTTTACTGTCTGTGTGTCTTTGTAACTGCTGCTTGTTCATTACTGTGATACTTCTGATGTTAATTACTAATAGTTATTAGCTTGAACAGCACTTCACCCCAAAAAGGTGTGTAAAAGTGCATCAATGTTGTCCTTTTGAAACGCTCATGTGGTAAAGGCTATAAATCATTCCTGCGCTTCTGACAGTAGCAAATATAATTTGCTACTGTCAGAAGGCAAGTTAACAGTATTACAACTTTGCTGAAATTTGAATGCAGTCCACATTCAATTTTTTTAATAAGAACTGTAAATAACAGGCCATTTTGAAGTATAATAAATGATCCTTTCCAAAGTCTAATGATGGCTTACTTTAGTTATAGCCATTCTTTTATAGCAATAGACAGCTTTAAAAATCATTCTTGCCGCATACACATAATTTCAAGGAGCTGGCATAAGGTTTTGGAGCAAGTCCATTCATTTAATTTACACAGGTGTGACAAGTACTAGGAGTATCTTTGATGACCTAAATTGCATCTTACACAGAAAGCTGCCTTATCTTCTGGGTTTTGCACACAGTATTTTCTTCCCAGGTATTTCATATTCTAGAGATTTCCTTTCTACTCAGGGTATTGCTCATCCTCATTGATCAAACTCATCAGGCAGAGGATGAAGATTTAGTATGCCTCTGATTTAATATGTTTAAAAAAATAAGAATTTAAAAATCAATGAAGTGTCTATTAAAAACTTTCCTCTGAATTTGAAATCTCTCAAGAATCATATTTTTCAGATATTTACTGGAATCCTAAAGAGTAACTTCTTTTTTTTTCTTTTTAAATTAAGTAAAGCACCACTTCCTACTTAATCACTCATATTTGGAAGTTCCAAATTTAAAAACACAGCAAGATTTATGATACCTTTGGGAGGTCAAAATAACACAGCCATATTATTACCATTAACTACAGCATTATAGTATTCTTTACATAATAGCAGATAGCTATTTTCAAGTTAACTAAGCTTCAGGTGTTCCCAAAAAAAAAAAAAAAAATAGAGTAGAAAAACCAAGAAGTGCCCTTCAAAGAAATCCATGTATTTTTCTGGCTTTGGTGAAGCTGTGATTTTGTTGTTTGAAAGCAGAAGGATGAAAAATACTACACGCATTAATGCATCATGAAATAAAATAATAGTATAAACTTCCATTTGAAACTGCAAATATCTGGTGTGGAAGAAGAAAACAAAATGGGTTTTTACTGTAATGTTTTGACTGCTTGTTGGTCCTGCTCTTACCACAGTTATAACAATGTCCCATCACCACATTATGTGAGCATGTTAAATGGGGACTACAGACATGGAAAACTCTCCAGTTAGAGTTATGTCTGAGAGAAAAAGAGAATGAAAATCATTTATTCTGAGCAGGCATTCTTTTTTCCTTCAAATTTTGCTGTGTGGTCACATTTATTGAAGAGAAGGATGTGACATTCTTGCTTCCCACCTTTGTTCTACAAGCCAATCACCAGCTAGAACAGCCTATATTGTCTTTTTTGCATAACTTTATTTTTTTACAAAGTGTAACTTTTCATGGTAGTTGAAAAGACGAAAAGCTGTTTCTGGAATAAACAGCTACACAAACCAGCCAACTCTGCACAGCATAATGGGATTTTAATGTATTCTTCTTGTCGGCATAGTGTATTTCTGTGATAATTTTATGTGACAGCATAATTAAACTGGAAAACAATTCCCATTTCCTATGTATTTTATCTATTTATCATCATTTATTTCTTTACTTTCTTGCTCTGCTATAAATATTATTGTAAGGAGAGTTAAATAAGTTAAACCAATGCAATTACTTTTACAGATTGAAATTAACTTCATATATCAATTTATACTGGTTTGTATACAGCACCTACTATTTGCCCTGTACAAATAAATGCATTTGTTGCAGTATATTTATAGTGTCACTATGGTTTCCATGTTTGCACTCCTTTTGACTAATGTTCTATATGTTAAAACTTGACATTTTAACAGTATTTTCAAACAATTTCATTCATTATCAAATAACCATTTATTACATTGTGGCAATTCCAAACCATTTACTGGACCCTCTAGACATTGCTAAACAATGATTTATCAAGGAGTGTGCAAATTTTACTGCTTATCACAGCAAATACAAAAAGTAACATTAAATAGTGGCTTGACAACAGCTCTGACTAAATTATTTTCCTTTTTTAATCTTGATGAGTCATATTTAGTAATAGCAGTTTGTAAATGCACTGGAAATTGTGGCCAGTATTCTAGATTGCTCCATTATATGAGGCTCTTTCTGGTTTGCTCAATTCTTTTGCATGCTTGGGGGATAAATTGAAGATTGTGGGACACAACAGATGCATCTCTTACTGTCTTTTTATTTTCTTATGGTGCCTTATTATGCCCCAACATTGTCCTGTGTGACAGTGCTTTTCACTTGACCATGAATGTAATAAAATTCACCTCTAGCCAAATCTGTATTGATTTTTGTTTGCCTAGAGTGAATAGCAGTGATGCAAAGGATTTTTGGTTCTGTTTTCAGGAAAAATCTCCTCCTTCCAAATATTCTAGCCAACAAGTAGAACTGATTTAATTTTCTATGTGAACACTTGGCTGAAAAATGCTGCACTTTGAACAGCATTCCTTATCTCCCTTATTTCTATAGATATTGAGATCCACAGTATGTCCGTGAGAGAACAAAGTGATACCCACAAATGACAATTGGGTCTCTGCAAGCACTTAGATGTAAACTTTACAAAAAACAGTATTTGAGGGAGACATCACCATTCTCAGAGATGTCATTAATTGCATGGCTCACACATTCAGCTCAACACAAAGTAAATTAAAAGGCTTTAATATTTTAGAGGATGTTCACAGAAAGAGTTTCAAGGACTTGGAAGTATTCCTCATTTGTGGGGTTCATACATGGACTAAAGCTGAACAAATATCATTAACACTGAATTTAAATGATCCCTAAATCAATAGTCTGGCATTGTTGGTTGATACTACAGTAACATTAAATGGCTTCAGAGAAAGCCAAGGCCTCACTGTGCAAAACTAACAGCTTAACATCACCCTACACAGAAGAATTTATAGTCTACACAGTGTGTTTGTGCATTGAGGTAATAAGGAACCACACATCTTCCTTGATGTGTGATCTTCCTTGGCCAAGGTTATGAAAAGAACAGAACTGAAAATTGCAGGCAGATTTTCTATATGTCAGTCTTAATTTCAAATGCATCCAAAAGGTTTTGATTCATTATTTCCAATTCAGGAGTGGTTATGAGAAGCACTTGCTCTTTTACTGCTTCCATGCTAGAGCCAGCAAACACAGCTTTTACTTGTTAACCTAATAATGCAGTAATTTAGTTTAAATTGCCACAGCTTTCAGCTGGTTCTGGTAAGCCAGGCTGTAAACTGTGGTAGAGGAGAAGTAGCCAACTTTCTGTTCTCTAGCCTGTGTCACGGGAGGGCAACATCTGCCAGAAAGGTGCAGTTAGGCTGGGGCGCTTCAACAGCCGGAGCTGCAACAGCCAAGGTGCCGCACAAACGGGGGCCCTTACACCTGCACGAAGGTAAAATCCTGCTTGCTTGCTAAAGGTCTTACAACCCCCAGTGTAGGGACTTCAGTTCTTTAATTTTACCCATGTATATATGTTATGTTTAACCACAGAAGCTCAAAGCTTGGGGGTTTACCTGTGATGAGAGTAAGTACTGTTTGGGGTTTGAGGGGGTGGAGTGGTTTCTTGAGGTTTAATGTTTGGTTGGTTTTTGTTCACGAGCTCTACTAATGTTCTCTGAGGATTCTGCTAGACTAGTAGGGTATGACCAAGCCCAAAGTATGTTCACAGAGTATACGAGGAAAGTTCATCCAAAGGTAGTAAAAAAAGCTAATTAATTTTACCCCAGCAGAACTGCTTACTTGTCTTCTTAAGCTTAACAGATAATGTCTAAAAAACATTCACCTACTCCTGAATCTCAGTAATTTTAAAAATGCTACTATTTTAAACAAAACTGCCTCTGAAGTCAGGGAGGCCAGATCAGGCACAAAAAGAAGTTTTAACTTAGGCCAGTCATTTAATTTTAGGTGATGCCATATGATGCCAGAATAAATGAACCATTACATCAATGCCCCTGCTTATTAAAAAAAATCCCAAATGCTGTCTTAGAAAATGAAAACATCTGAGGACCCTGAGCAGTCAGGAGTAAGCATTTAATCACTGGAGAAACTGAATCTGAGCTCCATCCCAGGACAGAGCAGAGGGGCAGCTCAGAATCAGGTACCTCAAATACTGCACTTTGGGCACAGATGTGCCCATAGCCCCCCTCCAGTGAGCCCAATGTAACTGCCAGTGTGCTTGCTTATTTTTATTTTGGTCAGTCTAAATGACAAACTCCTAGGATTTTCAGGTACAGTCAGATCCAGCTCTTGTTGATCCAGGAATTGATCCTGAGATCACTGGTTTTGTGAATCCATTTCCAGACTCCTTTTCTCCACTAGTTTGCCTGCTGGAGATTACTATTCCTTGGTTTTCCAATCTAATGAATCATTTGACTTCTTTTTCCCCTATCTCTGTGAAATCAAGTTTGAGGGGGATTTTTGAGTGAGTTTTGTTCTGTGTTTTGGTTTTGTTGTATTCTGTGCAGGATTTGTATGTTATAATCCATGGAACTTCAGCAACCATAGTGCCAGCAACAAAAACCATTTTTGCCTTAATCAGGCCTTAACAGCACTCCCTCTTAGAATGCAAAAATGGAAAAAGAGTTTTATTATTCTCTGTGGCCAGCAGCCTGGGCATGAGGAAGGAAGTCATCAAGCGAGCTCTTTCCTCACTTAAGGAGATATTATACAAAACATTAAACCCAATGAGGGTATCTGTCAAAATCTAAGAGACTTCATCTTGGCTGTTATCTACCTTCCATTATGGTTTAATTTGACACTAATTGCAAAAATGATTTAATTTAGCTAATCTTCAAAAAATACTGTTTGAAAATTAAAATTAATGGCCAGGATAAAATCCAAGTATTCTACCTGAATAAAAGCTTGGACACGAAGGGCCCGATGAAGAAATCTTAGAAAGGAATTACCTCAAAAAACTGCATTTCATGCATAAAGCAACAGAGAACCAAAAATTAATTTCAAGAACATGACAGATATCAGTGGAGAAAATATCACAGTTGTGTACTAATGAAGAAGGATGGTAAAAAACAAATCTGGAGCATTTTAGCTCTAAAAAGAACTTTGGGATTGTACTTTTTTAAAGAACCTCAAGAAATGACATATTTTTAAATTGCACACTTTTAGTTCTCCAAATAGCAGAACCTAGTAAATCAGGTACTTACCAACTATGTACTGGACAAACCAGAGAATGTGATTTTTAGAAGCATTTTGTAGTTCAAAAGTCAAATTTGTACCAGCAAACTAATCCCGGCTTTGTGATGTTCTTCCAAGTTCCTATTTCTGATAAAGGCACTGTGTAACATGATAGATTCTCATCTGTACCAGATGGTACAAGTCCCTGAAGAATCATGTGCCAGCTGTTCACAGCCAGAACACAACACACTCCAAGCACACTTGCTCTTTCCTCTCACTGTGCACCCAGCACAGCCAGGCTACACCGGCACTGGGGCTGCCGAGCATCCACAGCAGCACAACCTGTGTGTCACAGGCTCACTGTGTGTGTGACAGGTGACAGCTCCACACTTTGTGCTCTTCCTACGACTTTCTTCCCCTGCATTCCTTTCCCCTGTCAAGTTTGGCCACAACAGTCTCCTGTGTCTACTGGGCCTGCCTTGTCCAGGAGGTCGGAAGGGTAATGTTCTCCAGCATACACAGAGCCGGTTTCCTTTCTCCTGTTTGCATTAAATGAAAGGGTGACATTTCAACATCTTCCCAGCGCCACCAGACTTGCCTTGCTATAACCTAACTGCCCCACCACTGCACTACTGCCTGCTTCCCTTGTGCTCCTGTGTGCCTACCTAATGTAATTAGCAATGTATACAGTTTGCAAGGGAGAAAAAGGTTGATTCTAACACATGGTTAATTAAGACATTACAGTTAGCTATTTGTTAGGCTGACTCAGGGGAGTAGTAATAGGATATGGAGTCTTTCACCTTAAGTTCAGCTATTCTTACCCCCAAATTCCCAGGTAGTGATCAGTAATTTCTCATTAACCCTGACATAAGATGAATCCGACTCCACTCAGGCATGTGGATGAGTTCTGAGTGCATGTCTGCCAACAAGGAGTGTCAGTGTCTCTGATAATTAAATTTCAGAGTGAAGAACCCCACTGCTGTGAGTGAGCAGCAGAAGTTGATGTTTCCCTGTGGCATTATTTTAACTCCTCTTTATTGTTGTTGGCTCCAAACTCAACAACTATCATAAGCTGTCATATCAGCAGACACAGACTTAGGCTTTGAAGACTACAAATTGACCATTGTTCTTAGATTCCCCAGCAAGAAAAACAATTAATAGTAATATCTCATAAAAATTGGAAAAACATAGTTTAAAAAATACCCAATCCAGCACTTAAATTATAGTGAATCTCCAAGAGGGCCCTAATTTCATGATCCTACCTGCACTGCCAATAATGTAAAGAATCATTGGCTCCTGACATCATTCTCTTGCCAAAGGGCAATTACCTATTCTGTATGCATTGCCTTAATCATGTCAAGTTGTGTCCCATAAATTTGCATGTCTCCCAAGGAAGCACAGTGCATTGCCAGCAGCCTGATAGGCCAGATCAAAACAATTTCCTGGTGTGTGTTTACATCAGCTTTTGGCTTCTGAGCTGCTTTAGCTGTAGTTGCTCTGCAAAACAGCTCAAATTCCCTCTCTCTGAACTGTGCTGCGTTGGGGATAGAGAGGGGAGTAAGCAGAATCTGGATGGATACATTGTCCTTCCCAGAACGGAGCAAAGCTTGCTACATTAATGAACTGCAAATCAGCTACACAAATGAAACCACATGCTAGAGATAAACACAGCCCTCTGAGCTGGGCTTGCTGTCACAGGCAGAGAGGGAGAGAGAGCACACACACATATGTGAGGAGGGATGTAATGAATGCCAGATTCTCTCCCGCCTCTCTGGGATATGTGAGGATGACAAACTCTCTGAGGAACAATTCCTTTGACTGGTTCGTTGAGGAAAGGAAACTTGTCATGCTGCCAAGAATAAAACTGCTTCTGGGCTTAGTTTTGAATTTTATAAAGTGAATAAGTGAAAAATGTATACACATTCACTTCAGACCCAAGTCATGAATAATTAAAAGAATATATAATTGTACCCAGTTTTCCCCTCAAGCTCAACCAGCAAAGATATCTTCTGTCCATGTAACAGGGTACTTCATGTGAATTGTATTTTTTTCCAGGAACTGTTGGAAGTGAGCTGAACTGAATGCATCCTGCATGCAAGTAGGAATAACAGCCTGACCATTGGAGCACACAGAAATGCAAATTGAGAACTCAACTCTTTCATATGAAGGAAGCTGCAGATTTTTTGATTACGCATAAATATTTTCCTGGTGTAATTCATCCACACTTGATACTGGATTTAGACCCGAATATGATAAAAATTATAATATTAACACAGCATTACTGTAGACATTCATCTGATACTGCAAATGGCAAAGATCAGACATCTTTTATAAGGCATAGGAAGGTAAGAATATTTACCATGTCAAAAAATATATATGTAGAAAATAACCTCAGAAAACAGAAGTTGTCTGTACCTCTATATAACTATCTCCCTTTTCTGAGATAGGTACACTTTCTAGAACAAATGAAGGAATGTGAGTTAATGGTATACACCCACACATTTGTCTGCAATTCTGCTGCTGTATTGGAATTGTCTAGTGGTACCTACCTGGAAGAAACAGATGCAAGAGATCTATTGCTTCTATTTTTACGCTTAATTAATTAATTAATTAATTTTACAATTAATAGGTCCCCCAGTTTTCAGCCAAAATGAAATTCAGGATTAATATTCACTTTTCTTGAGAGCATAGAAATTAGCAAACATGGTATGAATAGCCATGTATTTAATACCTTCAGTTGCAGTACAGAAATCTTATTTAAAGACTAATGAAAAACATTAATAAATTCTGTAAACAAAATTATCATTATACATCCCCTCCCCCCTAAATACAGACAGGAAGTTTCACATTGATAGCAAGCTGGCCCTTGCTTCCTCTTGTACCAGTATGGCTGTTTGTAGCCAACACACTGTGATGTTCTCTGATAGAGAAAAATATATAAAAACCCCTGAAAATCACACCCAGAGAGGATGAACAGATTGTATGTAGGTAATAACTATGTCCTTGAAATGGGAAATGTGTGGGACATTTGACTCTTAGAAAGATGCATATTCTATTTTTGTCCTTCTCCAGCTGAATTCCAAACACCAGTTCTTCACTTAGACCTGACTTAGAACTTGGCTTCTTTTCAACAACCGTGTATTTGTTCAGAGATAGAAAAAGACAAAACAGGAGTTTCAGAAGTGGAGCAAAACATTATACACTACCTACCTCTTGTCCACAGATCTGAAAGCTGCTACTCTGTGATGTGTTGATCTTGTCATTTTTTATCACTGTTGTCTATGAGAGGAGCCAAATTATTTGTATGGGCTACAAAAGCAAGGTAAACTAGAACCCAAAGACCTTATCATCACAAAAGGGCAAAATAAACCTGCAAAAAACCCCACACAAAAGTATTTGGATTTCCCATAGAGGGAACATGGCAAGGAAGAATTCTGTACAAATGCAGTCTCTACATCCAACCCCACTGAGACAGACTTTCAAATTAATATTTTCAAGTTCCAACATTTCTGAGCTGTTGCTTGAACTACTTGAAAGGGAGGCACCTCCCATCTAGTTGATGGGTTTTTCTAGATTATTAGAAAATATTTTTCTAATATGTAAAATGTGAAAGGACTATGAACAAGGTGAATGTTCTGTATTCTGTTACTTTTGATGACTAATTACTGTTTAAAGGTTAATTGTAAATTATGTCAGACCACAGAATTGTATAACAGTTGATTTTTCCTATGTACAGGACAAAGCGCATAAAACAGAGCATTATTCCTTCAAGCCTGTTCTCTTTGGTAAAGCTTTAGTGTCAGAAACTGCTTATATTTGCAATTGTCTGATGTGTAAAAATAGAATTATTCAACATTCCCTAGTTGTTGGCTGTGACCTCTTGTTTGCTTGTTTTCTCGGCTCCATCTGAACACTGGATGGATTTCCAGCTATCTTGTGCCACCCCGTGCAAGAGATGGGGAATTACACAACTTTGCTGACCACTGTGACCCGAGTTTGGCATTCATGTCCTGCAGATATTTGTGCATTTTGAATACACTTTTCAGTTTATCAACACGTGAAGAATGTTTCAAAAAGTATTAAAATTATTTAATATGACACTTAATTTTTCTTAAAACATTATTTCTTTATATTTAAGCTAGTTCTTCCTTTACGTTTATAACTTTTATATGATAATGTATACAGGCCTCAGGCCATTGCTGTGCATGATACTTGTTCTTTATGAATATATTTTCAATGCTGTAGTTAATTTACCTTAATAATTGTGCTTTTTTCCCTGTTATTTGTAGATTTTTTTTTTCCTTGCTAGTTGGTGCCTGTGCTTTCTTCTTTAGTGGTATTTTTCTTTCACATGTTTTCCTCCATGCATTTTCTGCATGTTTATATAATTTTTTAATTCCTTCCACACTGCTCCATATTCATCACATTCATTCCAAATTCCTTCAGTACCAACAATAAAAAAACTTTGTTCCTATCATTGTGTCTATTTGGGCAATAGATCAGCTGTGACCAAGTCAGTACCTGTCTGAGTTAGTGGCAAGTTCTAACCCTTAACCAAAACCTTAATTCTAGCTCTAAACCTTAGCCAAAATCTAGTAACTACCACTACCATTCTTAGATATGTGAAAAAGATTCAGAAAATTAGATTTATCTACCTTCCTGTGATTTTACTGTGATGAAGGTCTGTATTGCAGATGCTGTATTTATACAGGTTAAGCTGTAGCTGCAAATGCTGTGGTGATTCAGGGGTTTTCCTCCATAATTTTGCTACAGTTATGCAGTGCTGACACTATCTGTGCTCTTTCCTCATGCGGGAGGTTCCACTCGTGTGTCTGCCACTCATCTCACGTTCTTGGGCTCCTGATATCAGCCACGGCCCTCCAGCCTTGTACGCACAACTGAGCCGAGCGGACCTGACATTTTCCATCCCGTGTGCCGCGGGCGGCGGCCCGGGCTCGACCTCTCGTGTCACAGTCCTGCGCCAAGCGGGACGGGCCGCGGAAGAGGGCGATGCCGTGCGCAGGGACAGCAGCTAATTAGCGTTAATTAGCTGAGCGCTGCCCCGTACATGGCCAGTCCCCGCCGCGCTCCCGTGCGGCGGCAGCGCCGCTCGGCCCGGCGCCGTCCCGCAGCCACAGCACGAGCGGCCGAGGGCACTCGGCCTGTTCCCCCTGGAGGGGCTGAGGGGAGAACTCACTGCGGGCTGCAGCTTCTGCCTGAGGGGCGGCGCAGGGCCCGGCACGGACTGATCGCTGCTCTGTGACCAGGGACAGGGCCCGGCACTGACTGATCGCTGCTCTGTGACCAGGGACAGGGCCCGGCACGGACTGATCGCTGCTCTGTGACCGGGACAGGGCCCGAGGGAAAGGCTGGAGCTGCGTCGGGGTAAGGTCAGGCGGGGTATCAGGGAAAGGTTTTTCACCCAGAGGGTCCTTGTGCACTGAAGAGGCTCCCTGAAGGGCAGTGGTCACAGCACCAAGGCTGACAGAGATCCACCAGCGTTTGGATAACGCTCTGGGGCACACGCTGAGACTCTTGCTGCGTCCTGAGCGCGGCCGCGGCCGGGATTCGAGGATCCGCGCGGTCC
>VZTX01018959.1:0-32709 GCA_013400915.1 Pardalotus punctatus
AGAGATGCTCCAGTCCCTTAATATTCATACCCCTCTGCTGGATTCACTCCAGGAGTTCCATGTCACTCTTGTTCTGAGGAGTCTAGAACCAGACACAGCACTCCAGATGTGGCTTCACCAGGGCTGAGTAGAGGGGCAGGATCACCTCCCTCGACCTGCTGGCAATGCTCTTCCTAATGCACCCAAGGATACCATTGGCCTTCTTGGTCACAAGGGCTCACTGCTGGCTCATGGACAGCTTGTTGTCCACAGGACCCACAGGTCCTTCTCCACAGAGCTGCTTTCCAGCAGTTTGGCCCTCAGCCTGTGCTGGTGCAGGGGGTTATTCTTCCCCAGGTGCAGGACCCTGCATTGTCCTTTACAACTTCATTAGTTTTCTCTGCCCAGCTCTCCAGCCTGTCCAGGTATACATGAATGTCAGCACAGCCCTCTGTGGTATCAGCCACTTGTCCCAGTTTTGTGTCATCAGGGAATTTGCTGAGGAGGCATCTGCCCCTTCATCCAAGTCATTGATGAACGAGTTAAACAATATTGGACAAAATGGAAGACAGTACTGAAGAAGATACAGAGGATGGCAAACTTTTTTTAAGCAAACCCAATATACAAAATGTGTATTTTTCTCTGGAGCTGTTCCCAGCATAGTGTATGTGATTAAATTAAAAGCAGGCTTCCTGTGGACTGAGAACAAGCTGCAGCTGCAGTGTCATCCGTGATCACCCAAGGCCAGCACTGAGGCAGACCAAGAAGTGCCCATTCCTCTGCTGGCAGCTGAAATTGGCTGATTTGATTGATCAGCGTGTCACTCATCCACCAGTTCATTTTTTCATCAAGAACTCCCTGGAGCTGTGCTCTCCCTCAGGAAAGAGATAATCAAAACATCCAAAACACCTTGGCTTTTCCTCCAAAAAAATCAGCACTGCATGCACCTTTCCCTTATTGTCTCAGTTCCCAGCTTCCAAGGTGCAAGGTCTCAGCTAAGCTGAAAAATAGTGCACTTTGTTGACAGTTACTTCCTTGGTTGCTATTCTTCAGACTGGAAGGGATATAAAGAACGATAACAAGAACCCAAACATAGCTGAAGAGCTTCCACTGCCTCTTCAGTGCCAGAAGTTTGCCTGCAAGCCTTCCAGCACATGTGGCTTTAACCTCCCCTGTATGGAGACCGGTATTTATCTTCATGTTTTATAAGGAGGAAAAAAATTAATATTCTGGAACTTACTTTTTTCATTTGTTCAATATTGAACCTGACAGATAGCAAAGTATTCTGTTAATTATGGGCAAGTAGAATTTCTCTGTAAAGTTTAGATACAGATTTTCTCACTTTCTAAAGTTATTTGTAAACCTAAACCGAATTCTAGCATTCAGGACAACTTATATTCAAACTCAAATGAGAAGGTGTCCTTTCCCCTTGCCAGCATAGGGAAAATGCTGGGTTAGATCTAGCAGGTCCTATTACAGGATGGAAGATATGACATGCTCAAAGACCAAATACTAGAGAAAGTACCAGAAGAGTCTTTACCTGTTCTTGGCCTCTGTACTAACATTAAGACAACAGTAGCATTTGGAATAGGGAAAGTTTCCAAGCAGGAGACACTATGATGGAATCGTTTTATTATTATTTTTCAAGTTCTACAGAAAAAAGACTATGGAAGCTTAGCAAAGAGCATGTAGTTCAGTATTCTTGGTCTCTTGGAAATAGTGTAGATTAGGCCTAGGATTTTGAAAACAAACTATTTTTTTGTAGATTGCAAGGCTGAAGAGGATTTTTTCGATGTAGGTACTAGAATAGGGATAATGTCAACAGTAAGTATTTCAGAATAGATTTTTCAGGCCAGTACTTTCAGATCTAAAGAATATGGCAGCATCTGCCCAGGCTGCCTCTACATATTTTGTTTCCAGCCCTCGAAGATTCTTCTTCCAGATCTTTTCTTTGTCTCATTGAAGAGGAAATGATTTGGTTCTAAAGCTAATTCATCAGTTCTTCAACACTAAGCATTCCTGCCACCTAGTTTCAGTTGCACTTCTAGCCTTAATAACATCAGAAGTTATCCTTACTCATCCAGACCTGCTGTCCATGGTCTAGCATGGAAATTTACAGCATGTAACTGTAGGCCATTATTTTTCAGTTTCTGATGTCATCTACATCAAGTCTAACCAATGATATCTCTTAATTGTACCACAGACTAAAGATACTTTGTTGATTCAGGACTAGATATTGGTTTTCAGGTTACATTAATAGTTAGGGTTCAGATTACTTTTGGGTCAGCAAGGACTAAAGAGGTAGTTTTATTGATGGATACTGCACGACCTGTAGGACTAGCAGCTAGACTAACAGAGACAAATGACTTGTGATTCATTTTCTTGCTTTTAGGGGTCTCTGGACTATTAACTATAATTTTAAGGTTAGGGTTCAGAAGATCTGGGTCATCAAAACTAGATTTATTGCTGGATTCTGCAAAGCCCAGAGGGCTAGACTGATGGCTTGAAAAAGAATGAGCAAATGATTTGTGGCTTGGGGCAGTTAGGCATGAGTAGGCCATGGGAATAATGTAGCAAACAGTTCACACAGATGCCAATTTTGGTGTCAGCAAAGATTTGGATTGGTAGCAGGCAAATTATAAGTTAAAGTGTCTTTTCCATTTAATTAGCCTATCACCAAAAAAGGTTTCTATGAATGTATCAGATTAACAAACTTATCAGACTTACTTCCAGTCTGCTGGAAATACAACACTGTTAAGCAAGTAATATAAGACAATTAATTTACCACTTCACTAATTCTTATTCAGTGCAAATTACCAGGAAGAAACAAATACATCCATATAAAGAAGAAAATTTTACAATGCAAAGCTTGGTGTCACTGACAGGCCAACCCATTAATAGCAGGTCAGCTCAAATCATGCAACTAAATCAGACCTTTTTTCTTAATATGAGACAAGAACAATTACTTTGTTCAATATTCCCTGACATAGAAAGCCACATTTCAAGAAGACACAAGACCAGCCGAAGCCACAAATTACTCTCTCCATGTGCAACTCAAAATCTAGCCATGATAAAATCACTAAGAGTAGTTCTGTGAATGACATTAACCGCTACAGCCAAAACCCAGCACAAAATAAACCAGAGATCTAATCAAGAGAAAGCCTTCTAAGGAAGGTGCAACAGTGCTTGCTACACAGTAGAATCCTGAAAAGATTTCCACTATGCCAGTAAGGTGGGGGGTTACTACCAAAATTGCTTTGGGCAAAAGGGCTCAGTGTCCTTGATGTTAGTGCTGTCTCGAGCTGCAGAACCTACTGCCCATCACCTGACTATTTGCCAGCACATTTGGCATTTGTCATTAGTCTCAATTTTATTGTCACAAATGCAGCTACTCAAGTTTTCTGACAAGAACTAAACTTGTCATAACTAGGGAGACTGAGGAGCACCAAGTATGTAGTTCACCACAGTCTTGTTGCAATAGCCAAAGGTAACAACAGGATATTCAGTGAATTGCAGGGTAATAGTCGCAACCAATTCCCAAGCAAGTACCATGAGTTTAATGTATCTGAACACAGACAAGAGGAAGCCAGACATCTTCTGATCTCTGAGAGATATTGGTCAGACCTGAGAGATATAAAAGCCATGCCTAGACCAGGAGACAAAAGGGAAAATCCTCTGATTTCCATGCACGGCCCTTTGGTTTTCTGGTTCTTGCTTCCTCCAGGCTCTGCCTTAGACAATTAACATACAAAGATACCACACAGGGGTGGTCCCAATGGACCTGGAAGAACAGTAAGAATATCTTGAAGTGCCTCAGTCTGCAGGGCAGAGAAGGAAGCAGCTTTGAGATGGGGGTATCTCACCTGTACAGCTTCAGGACAATTGCAAGAAAGAGGAGGGAAAGAGAAAATTAAAATTTTGCTCTTATTTTCCTGCAGTTTTTCTTCCCTTCTGCAAGCTTTCTCCCCTTCTCTGACAGGCACTTGAAATGAGGGCATTCAGTTTGATGCAGTGGTGGCACAGGGATAAGCAGCTGACAGGACCAAAGGTTGTGTGTAGGCTGAAGGTCTCTTTTCTGAGTGCAGCTACCAGATGGCTGCATGCTCCTTCCCATGCCTGCTCTTCCCTGCACAACGATAAGTTGAGTGGGACTGAGGAGATAAGCTCTGGCTCTTGGGTTGGCAGCATGGTTAGGTCTAAATTTCCTCTTCTGGAATGTTTTCAAAGATACTCAGCCGAAAGAAGGCTGCTTGGGGGAATTTCTATGATGGCTATGCCAGAGGATTTAGCATAGGTAGGAGATACAAGGGCAAGAGAGAGTGAGAAAGAAACATCCTATGGCTTTGGGGATAGAAGTCCAGAGAAATAGGTAGGAAGTGATGGTAGGAGCTGGCAAGCAAAGGTTAGGAAAGTGGGAGAGAGGTGATCTGGACAGGCTCCAATCTGCTGGCATTTGAAGTTGTACAGAACAAGATATTTATGTTTGTTATTCTTGAGATGGAGCCACTTAAGATGGGGTGAAAGGATCTGCAGAAGACCAGAGAGGTTGTATGCATACTGACAATGAAAAGGGAGTGGCAGAAATCAGTACAGGAGGAACAGGGACAATGTTATGCAGACTTGAAGAAGGCTGCAAAGCTGGCAGCTCAGAGAACTGCTCTGAGCACTGGAGAGAGACACATTAAAGACTAAAACCAAAACACCATCTGAATGAGCCTCTTTGAATACATGGACACTATCAGTTCACCTTTCAATACTAGCTGGATATGAAATCCCAGTACAAATTGGCCACATGAGGAACTACGGTTCACTGTGCCCAAACAATTATTAAATCTGGTAAACATACAGAGCAGGATACCAAGGCTGACAGAAGTTGTGGACTGGCTTCCATCTAAGGAATGATTAAGTATGGTAAGACCCTTCAGCCTAGGAGACAATATGATAAATGTCTGTAAAATCACAAGTGGCATAAGCATGGTAAATAGGAAACAACTACATGCTACTTCTGGTATACAAGCCACAGGGCATCAAATGAAAAGCAGGAAGCATTTTTCAAATAAAAAGGTAGCTTTTAACTTTCTTAACTCACAGTAAAGCCAGCTAACTACTTACCACAGGATGTTGTGGGATACCACAAGTTAACTTGCATTTAAAAATTCGTGAACAAATTCACAGAAGAAAAATCCATCAGCGCTATTAAAAACAAAGGCCCCATCTCTGGCTCAGGAATTACCCAAGCCACAAATTCCTGGAGCCTGAAGAGTATTTTGAGGAAGTCTCACTATGTTTCCCTTTTCCCACAGCTTTCTTCAGACATCTGGCCTTGACCATCCTCAGAAATGATGCAGTGATTTAAGGATACTTTCAAGCTTAACCCAGCCCATTGTTGAGGACAAAATGCAAGAGATAGAGAAAAACATGAATATTGCTATGGGATAAAAGCAGAAAGTCCACGTTACACTAAATGGAACCAAGCCCAGTAATTGGAAACGCAGAGCTTTAGCCATCAGTGGAAATAAGATATGCCAGTACATGCAAACAACCATGAAAACATCACCAAACAATAAAGGGAGGTCAGATAGGATGGAAGCAGGTCCTTCACCAGCAGCAATAATTCAAACACATAGTGGGAGGTTAATTTCAAAACCAATATATTTGAACATCTGTGAGACTTATGATGCTGTAATAAGCTGGCAAGACAAGATTCCTTGTCTCTTCTGTGATTTATGTGCTTGTAATATCTGGCCTCATAAAATCAGCAAGTACTGGCACAAAGAACATGGCAAGAACAAGCGTATTTAAAAGGGAATATGTAGACATGTAGTAACCTGCATGGAGCTCGGAGGATGGAATCCAGGCTGCTGCCAGTCAGAGGGAGAGAAAGCAGTAAGAAAGTCAGTATGCACTGGAGGGATGCTAGCTACAGCTGTGGTACAGCGTTTATGCTCATCTCTCTTCCGCCAGAAGCTTTTCAGTAGACTTTTGATACTCAAAAAAGCTCATCCCTGTTCCTAGGCTAATACATACACATGTACTTCATATGAGTGAATTCTTTTTCCCTAATTTTCTTTAGCTTGAGGAATCTTCCTTGAAATCCAGTATTGTCTGCTCTCCTTCTCACTGCCCCCATACCTTCAAACCAGCTCCACCTCTTCATATGTATTTACAGAGATTAACAATTTCCTGCCTCGGCCTTTTTTTTCTACCAGAAAAAGCAGTAAAAACTGTTTTTATTTTCTCCCATAAGACATAAAAGGTTCTAGTTTAAATAAATCATTCTTTACCATACAGGGCCAGAAATCTACATGGCATACCCTTCTTGGATCTGGTGTGTGACTTGTAAAAAGTCTTCTCTATCTTTACCGAAGTTATCTTTGACATAGTTTAAGGGTTTAATTTGCTTCTCCCTGGCCTCATTCAAATGACATGAACATTTGTTGTCACCATGTAACCCAAATCCCCAGGCCTTCTTCCTCCTCATGCATAGGGAAATTGATGAGTCCTCAGCTTAGAGCAGAAATTTCTGGCTTTAGCTCTTTATGTGTGCGATCTCACCAACAATCCAATCCTGAGTGTCGTAGGATTCTTTGCATAAGATATTTGGATCTCTCCTGTTTCTGACAGTGCTTTCCATCTTGAAGTCAAGAACAGATTTTATTAGCACACAATTAATTCTAAAGGCAGTGTCATTAACGAAAATATTCAAATAGCCAAGGACCAAAATAATCTTTGCAAATATTTATGTGTGTTCTTTTGCCAGCAGTCCTTCACCTGTGAGTACCAGCCATTCCTGTGTACCCTTTTACCACTTTGTTAAACCCTGTCTGTTTCTTCTTAATCCATACATAATGTAGGAGAAATTTTCAGTGAAATACACACTGACAAAATCCACAAAATATCAAACACAGATATAAAGTTATCCTGGCATAATACACCCTGGATGCAATTTAGTTCTTTCCCCCACCATTTCTAATTGTCCATTGTAGGAATGGGGTTGGACGGTTGGGACGGTGATGAGACAGACGGAGATGAGAGATCTCTGGAGTCAAGGCTGGTCTTGGAGCATGTGGTTTATTGCATAGGGTGTGGGTATAGGGGCCCTTCTAAGAGGTACCAGCCGCAGCTCGGAGCAGGCCCAAGAGAGAAGAGGAGGAGAGAGGAAGTGAAAAGCAAAGAGAGGAAGCAAAAAGAGGTCGAAGTTTCCATTGTGATACCTCGAATCTTCTTCACTACTGAATATTCTAATTTACACCAACCAATCTAGTACAAGATGCAAATCCTATAGCATTTACATACAGCCTATAAGAATCATTACATTACCATAAACACTACTCTTTGAACCCCTCCTACCAAGCTAGTAGGGTCTGCTCTGACCCTTGGACTTTTGGTAAGGAGAGGGGCATTGTTTAGTAACTGAGGCTTGGCATCTTAGACATCAAAACTTGCTTTCAATTCTATTTCACTTATAGGTTTCATATTCTCAAAATCTAACCAGTCATATTTATAAGGCTTTCCTGTTTCATTTTCCCCAACAGTCCATATCTTTAAAATATAGACTAAAATGCTGCATATTTTCCTTCCTTTCAGCAGCACTAAACTTGTGCTTTCATTTTACTAGAAATATTAAATATAATTTTATAGTAATGCATAATTTACTTATTAGTTACCTGGTAATTGACTTTTTATAGATTTATTAAATTGCTTTGCCTGCGACCTGAAACAGAGATTAACTACTCTCCTCATTTGAATGTAGGAAGGATTTTGAATTTTGCTTCACATCACTTTGGTTTCTCCAGGTGTGCTGGTTTTCCTTAGCCCACTATTTGCTACTGGGGGCGGGCCGNCACTTTTTTGTACTGGGGGCGGGCCGGGGGGGGGCGGGTTGAGGCACAAAGACCACTCCTGTGTGTCCTGTGTGAAGGTTCTGGAAGTTTTCACCATGTCCAGCAGAGCCAATCTCTGATGGCTCTGAAGATGATGGATATGCTTCTGGCCAAGCCTGGACGAGTTAGAGATGTTGGTTATGCCTCTGTGATAGCATATATAAGAAGAAATCAAAACACTGGGTGCACGCCCTTCTTTTTAGTCAGAGAAGGAGGAGGAGGTGAAAATATGTGAGGGAAAAACAACATGGAGACACCAAGGTCAGTGGAGAAGGTGGGGGAGGAGGTGCTCTTGGCGTTGGAGCTGAGAATCCTCTGCCAGCCACAGTAAGGGCCATGGTGAAGCAGGTTGTCCCCCTGCAGTCCATGGGGTCCATGGGGGATGCAGAGATCCACCCCCAGTCCATGAGGAGGTGCCCACACCAGAGTGGGTGGATGCCTGGAGGAAGTTGTGATCCAGTGAGGCTCCCAGTGGAGAGAAAGGCCTTGCTCCCGAAATGGAACAGCCTGGCCCCAGAGGTCTGCACCCCATGGATGAGTGACTCATGTTGCAGTAGATTCAGGTGGGCTGCTTCTCGTGAGATTGGATCCACGCCAAATAAGTTCACAGAGGACTGTCTCCTGTGGGAGGGACCCATGGCTATGCAGAGGATGACTCCTATCCCTGAGCAGCAGCAGAAGATCTCTGTGATGGACTGACCAAAGCCCCATACCGTGTCCCTCTGTGCAGCTGGTGGGAAGGAGGGAGGGGGGTCAGTGCAGAAACGGTGTCTTAAGAGCTTATTTTTACTTCTCGTTATCTTCCTCTGACTCTGTTTAGGGTTAGGTTAGCAAAAAATCACTTTGCAACTTTAAGTTTTCGGCCTGTTTTTCCCTCAGTGCATCCTTCTCCCAGTTCCTTATCTCAACTAATGAGCCCTGTGTGTGTTAACTTCTGTTTTCCTCTCCTCTGTGCATCTGCGGCAGGGGAGAGCGGGGAGAGCAGAGAGAGCAGATGTTGTAGGTGTCTGGCATTTTGCCAGGGTCAAACCACGATACCAGGTCCTCCTTGCTGCTTGTCAATCTGCCCACTATCATCCATATTTGAAAACTCAGGTATTTACTCACTTTTTTTTGGTTATACTTTTAGAATAAAATCCCTGCCATATCCTTAGTTTATAGAGCATTCCAATTTCATCTCCTTTCTTCTCTTGTTCTCTTTTTATTTCTATAGCCAAAGAACTTCTTGCTGCTTGCTTTAATTTTCTTTTCAAGGTTCAACTCTCTCTGATTCCTGGCAGTTCTCACTTTCTCTGACATCCAAGACATAGTTGTCTTTGCCAGTCCATTCTTTTTTCCATCCCTTGTAAGCTCCCTGCTTAGTCTTAATATCCCTTTCAAGATGGTTATTCATTCAGTTGGAACTGGGGCCCTCTTGGTAAGTCTTTTCCACCCACTTTGTTGGGATCCAAATTACAAAACGTTTTTACTTTTGACTTGAGAAATTCCAAACCTCACCCACATTTAAATCCCTGTGTTTTTCATGCCTGTTGACTTCACTAACCAGTTCATTTAAAATTTGTCATATGGATATTTCAGAGTATATAATGCTACATAGTGCTTTATGTGTTAAAAATACAAGTACCACTAACTTCAGTTGCAGCTGTGAATGCTCAGCACTTTTGCAAACCAGACCCTAGAGTCTCCTGTCAGGACCCCAGAAATGAGGAAAACACAATTAGTGACCATCTGTGGAAAAGTGTGATGCCTGGCAAAGCACAGTGACCGAATGGTAACGGGAAAGGGAGAAAATCAACTGTGTGAGTCAGTATTCAGTTAACACAGCCATATGACTTGCTCTTTTTCTTCCTACAGCCACCTTACACCACTGTACATCTCACAGGTTTTTGTAACAAAAGAAGAAAGAGTACTAAAGACATTATCTTGACCCAGTACTCATTCCTGATTCACTCCCAGAACAGGTCAGTGTGTAAATGGCCTGTGGAGAAAAATACCTAACATTAAAAAAAAAATCCCCAGGGTGCTTGCAATTAAAGATGGTATCAGAGAGCAGATTTATGGGGTTGGGAAAGGAAACATAATAATGATTGCAAGACTTGAAGACCTTTGGAAATTAAAAAAATTTCAGGTACTTAAATTAAACTTTAATATTACTAACAATATGTATTTTCCTTTGTTTATTTTTATCTTTTTTGAAAGCAAATTGAGAAAACAGAAGTTTTATCATGAAACTACTTGTAAGCACTGTACTGTTAACTGTATGAATTTTCCACACAGGTCTAGGTAATTTAATTTAATGGAGTAGCTTATAGTAATAGGTTGTTGACCTCCTTATTGGCAACACTGAAGTGGGATGACACACACTCTGCTAGCATTTAAACAGACTTTTGCTGTCAGCAGAGAAACTGGGAGTGGACCTAAATATCACATGTACCATTCCATGTTCCTCAGCTATTTGTCTATGCCACATCAGCATTACCCCTCCTGTCTCACCTTCTCTGACACAGCTTTGCCTTCATTAATCTTGTCCCTCAGGGATCCAGATCTCTGCCTTGGGATCCAAATTTCATCTTTCTCATGAAACCTTTCCAGTCGTTGCTCTCAGCACTTCTCTCTCCTTGCCTAAAAAGTCTGAGTCCTCTGTGTGCTTGTGCACAGTCCCTTTTCTTCTTCCAATCCTAGTGTTACTGTCCAGACAGCCTCAACTGCCATTTTAATTTGTAGGTCTTCATCTATTCATTTTTGCCGCACTATGGCAACTGCCCCTGACCATCTACCCCTCTTTGTAACCATGTCTCCCTTTCCTGTGTTCTAACACATACGATATACACAATCTTTGCACCTACCTCGTTATTAACTGTTTGCCCTCAAATCTTCACCCAGCCAGCAAGTTCTGGTTTCCTCTGCTTAATGATCTAGACTCCTCTGTAGCACACTGCTCCTTCTCTCTCTTCCTTCCCCTGCCCAGGTATATTCTAATTCTGTTTTCATTTTCCAGCCAGCACTAGGTTCATTCATTCTCTCATCCACTATCACTTTCCTTCTCTCTCCTGTTGGTTCCTGCAGTCTTCTTATCATTCTTCTGCATTGTCCCTTTCCACAGATAGTTGGACATTTTCTACTTAATCTCAAGAACATCTTGTGGCAGTGATTATGACAGGTCAATTTACACATCCAATATCAAAACATTTCTTTTAATCAATTTTAGAGGTTTTTCTTTTATGCTCAGTATATATCCCAGTCTTCAGATAATGTTGTGATACTTGGTGTTAGAAAAATGTGCATGAAATCTGAAACTTCCCTTTTACATAAATGTCCACTTTCTTTCTCCCCCTATTCACTAAGATGGAAATAGCTCAGCCTCTTAGCCATACAGGTTTTTGTTGGTGTTTGTTTTTTTTTGTTTTTGTTTTTTTTTTTTTTTTTTTTTTTTTTTTTTTTTTTTTTTACTTCTCTTATGTGAATACAGTTAAACTTAGAACATTAATAATGGACAATTGGACATCAACCCACAGCACTCTTAGAAGTGACTGCTGCTCCATGGATACACCTGATCTGGCAGACAGATGTTTTATTTGATAACTCCATGTTTCAAATCAAATAGGTCACCTCATACCAGTTTCTAAAACTTTTAAAAAATTATTTTATTTTACATGGGGTGCCTTGCAAATGCTGTCACACTAGCTAGGGTAAAATGTGATAGACTGCAGCATTACTCAGTCTCATTCATACTTGCTATCCAGAATTAGCTTCAGCAGTGCCACAACCTATACTTGATTTAGTGCCTCTGCAGACACAGGGTTTTCTTTTATGTACAGTCTGCCTATTTTGGCTTCTCTTGTAGTATGAGTTGGTATGAGGAACCCCAGCTTTGAAGCTAGCATGCATAGAGAAAAAACAAAAACCACAAACCACAAAAAACCCAATACTGATTGAAGTGTGAGGTAACAAACCTACTCTCCATAAGATGTGCATACTGTGAAATGACACTATCCTAGCAGAATGCTGCTTCTGCAGAATCCAACAATGTCCTAATGAAGACAATCTGCCAGAGAACAAAGATTAGCCATGTCTGAGACCTTGGCGGGTCAATTCAATCAAACAAATTCAAAGGCATGTTGGGTGGGTAATTTTGGAGCAGACTATTACTATCACTAATGTAAGCCACACGGCAATATTTCAATTCCAACGCTTTCATCTGATCATAAAACTCTCTTTCAGGAATATAACACCAGGAAAGACAAAAACCAAAAAGTTAAATGTCTCCATCATGATTACACACCCCTGTACACTGAATGGTGTAGTGGTGGGAGTTGTTTCAGAGAGTCAAACAGGGTGAAGGGGGGCCTTCTTTCCTAATTACCTTATTTAGGAGTTAAAATTGTCATTCTGTTCTGAATATATAACTAACTGAGTAACTTAAAACCTTGAGCTCTGTGTACCTTTGGATGAAGACCAAAAAGCCTGAACACTATATCCATGCAGCTCTGATTAGCTAGTTCCATGCCTGCACTGAGAATAAGGCATGTTTCATAATAATTGAAATGGCTCTTTCAGTGATGAGTTACAACATAGGTTAACCACCTGAGGGGTAAAGAGTGCCAGACAGCACTACAAATTTTGTTTAGAAGCAGCAGCTAAGTGAGAGCTTGGTTTGTTTGGCTGGCTTAGTCAAAGACCTGGGAAATGCATCATAAGGAGCCACCTTCAACCTGGTTTTCAAACATGCCTCCAACCATTAGAAGTGGAGTTAATCAAAATAAGTCCAAAGTCTGTTTGCAAGGTTTGTGAACCTTAACAAACCATTTTCTCAACAGACCATCCTGGTCTGAATTCTGAGTTCGTAATGAAAGCTGAAACCAAGACAGTGCTTGGTGTATTTCATATAGCCCTAGTTCTTGGATAAGGAAACACAGTAGGGCTGTGTCTACAAAAGAGAACTAAATCCCTGAAAACTGGATTGGTAAAATAGCAGCAGTATTAAAAAAGTATAATGTGAAATGACAGACTAAGTATTTTTCTGTTGTTTCTGCAAAAAACCTGCACTTAGGATGGATTTGGCACCATTTCAACTGCACTGTCCTATATTTGTCTAGCCCACAACTTTCATCAGAACTACCTGAAGATCTGGCTTTTGGATGAACGGGAAGATCTTTCAAGAATCCCGGAAGAACTGTGGAAGAACAGACAGTACTCTTGGGAAAGAAATTAACCTTTGATAGGTCTGTTAAAGCTCCAGGAAGGAAGTGAACCTTTGACACAACAGTCCTTACGCTCCTCTTGCAGCCAGCCCCATGCAAAGTTGGTGAATGGTGCCCATGAACTGAAGCACAGCTCTTGTTCACAAATAGTAACCGACAGGAAAACAGTGCCTCAATTCTTCTATCTGACATGAAATATAACTCCTAACCAATTAACGGTCATTTCTTCAGAGTTTGTAATTAACCTTGTACCTGGCATAACAGTGGAGATCCTCCTGTAAAACAGGACTGTGGATATTGTGGACTCTTTTCCAGCTGTTGCTTTCTATAGTTTTTGACAAGAGACAATGAAGCCAATGGACACCATTAGCTCAAATTATCTTGGATTCAGGGTGTTAGTTCTAATAGAGGAAAAAAAGATGTATTTCATTCTCTAGTATCTGTTCTGTTTTGTTCTGATTCCAGCTTTATAAAGTACATTGAAATGGAGTCTCCTCTCCTCCACCAATAATTTAGAAAGCATACTGAAATTATATTGATCAAAGAACTGACAAAAACAATTTGACCACAGCCAGCAAATGAAGAACACTGACTATGAACCAGATTGGCTGGTATTAATTGGCTTTGTTCTGTGGGATTCGCTGAGGTTAGGGACAACCAGGTGATGATTGGCCTCTAGAACTCTATGCTGATGCCTGCAGATAGACTGTAACTCTCCCAAACAAGAACGGGATGTAAATGCATAAATCTATGCCTTATGATGAAATATATCCCATGAAAAAATCCAACTTCTACTTTGTGCTTGTGTCATAAAACTTAAAAGAAGTGCTAATTTTAGCTGGGAGGGAACTTTTATGACCTAGTTATAAATCTGTACAAGGAGCAGTTTGAAATTGAAACACTGACAAACTCTCAAGCAGAATGGTGCAAGTGGGTGCGCCACTAACATCCCCTCCAAATTCTACTCCAGTGCAGTCAGTGTGTCTCATGCCAGCATTTACAGTCCACAATGAAATAACCAGTACAAAGAGGGGAAAATAGTAATTTCTGAATTACTGTCCCTCTTCAGAAAATAACCACAGAAACAGGGTAGTTTTGTTACTGGAATGTTACTAGTGGTTCATATGTTCTAACAAAGCTGTCAAAGAGAAAGCAACATATTCCTTCTGGTATATGTAAACAGAAGAAGAGGAGGAGTAAGAAATTGGTTACAACAGTACTGGTGTGACAAAGAGAAAGAACTCTGTGTTGTGCTTAGAGACGACAAAATGTTGTCTTAGATTCTTCTTTGCCTATTTCATAAGACTGTCCCATCATTTTTTACCCCTCTTTGTCTGTTTCATGGCTATTTAAATTATATTTCTGGGTTTTAATTTTAGTTTCCTTTTTATTATTTTTTTAAAAATTATTATAGATTTGAAGCTTAATGAATCTATCAAAAACAGGCTTTAAAAAAAAAATCAATGTTAATGTCTTTATCAAGGTGCCTTGATCAATGAATCAGTCTTTTTTTTACAGTTTGTCTCCTGTGTCCCTTCCGGGCCAAAGTGATCTTAAAACAGAACATTTCTGTTTTATAATCCCACTGATGGAACTAATGACTATACTTATTAATTAGGATTATTGGAATTTCCTGTCTCTCTGTTTCATAGTAGCACTCTACCTCTGCTTGTCAATCATAACTTCTGACTCTATCACATTCTGCTTTTTTAAATGAACTAAAATGTTTGGCTTGGCCCTATGCCAAGAATAGGGTCATTCACAAACTTGTAATAACATATCCTTAGCTGATGTTTCTTAGTAACATGTGTAAATAGGAAAAAACACTTTTACTGTGGGGGTTTAGCTTTGCCACATGTGACCACAGTTAAAGAACATGGGAAGAAAATCAGTGGCCTTTCCATGATAGCTGTCCAGTTCAACAGCAAGCACGCAGTACAGACACAGCAGTGCAGACACAGCCGAAGTTAACCACTTTCTTCACTCAGCAGCAAGCTAGTGCAGCGTATCCCTTCTCTGCTAGGAACCAGATGTGCAGCCTCGGCCTGGAGCTGAAGTGAGGAGCTGAGCCTTAGAGAGGAGTCTAACAAAAACCCAAAGTCTATCAGAATATTCCTTGTGATATCTTCTATTTACCTCTGGCAACACTGAGCTTTTGTTAAAATTACAATCACATTTTGGGATTAATGACATTACAAGTGGTTTCTTGGTAGCACCCTCTGGGAAAAAGCAGAATGTTAGTGTCACTATGAGAGATGGGCTAAAGCTGTGAAGCTTGGGCCAGGGTTTGGTTCTTGGATAAGTGAAAATGTTTGAGATTAAGGGTGTTACTCCGACCATTACAGAAATGGGCTGCCTTTCAGCTTGGCTTAGGCTTTCATACTCCTAGCAACTAAAGTTCAGGAACTCATGAACTGAGGGTATTGAGATTCACAGAACAAATCTGCCCTGAGTTTTTTTGCAGAGTAAAATCGAGAAATGGGAGGTCTGATATGGAAATATAACATCAAGAAGCAAATATATTAAACATATGAAATTATCTTAAAACAATTTTTCCTTCCAGAAGCCCCAGTCACTTTCATTATTCAGATTTTTACTGGTTGTTTCAGATTAAGTTGCATTAACATAGGCATTCTGCAGTGCAAACAGCTGCAGGCAGAAAATTGTTATTAAGACAAAGAGACAAAAATATTGTAAGTGCAAAATATTTCAATTATGAGGTACCCCATACACATTGCTGGTACAGCAATGTGCCAGGTCTACACTGGGCATACTAAATCTTTCCTGCTGCTGACTTGGTTCTTCCAGGATCAGACATGCTGCCTCAGCCTCATAGAACTACCCACCCTCCTCTCTGAAACCTGTAACTGGGGAAAGCTGCAGACCACACACCGTAGCTCCTCCTTTCAAGGGCCACGTACTTATGCAGAGGTATGAATACAACATTTTGGAACCACTGTAGTCAGTCTAAGATGGAGTTTGGCAATGTAAAAATAACAGGTTTTCAAAGGAAGAAGAAAACCTAAACTGTAAGATAAAGATGTTTAAAAAGAGTCTTATCTGAGGTTTTTCCCTCCTGGCCTTCCACTGTATTGAACTCCCCATTTGCAACAGCAAAGAATGTGTCATTCTCTTGCTGCTCTGCATAGGGATAACATATGCCTGATTTGCCCGTAAGATTTAAACAGAAGAACACTGTATAGTTTTCTTCATTAAAAATTTCTCTTTGTCTCCTAGCAACCTAAGAGAATTTGTCTAAAAATTATCCAGCACAATAGGGCTGTGTTTCGAAGGCCAAATGAATACACCATGTACTGGGAAGAATCCTTCATGTGTGGTTTGGTGGTTATGGTAGGAAACTGGCAGACACGGCTTTTGGGAATTGGAGTTTGACGAGATGCTGGTGTGCAGCAAAGTAGATTTAAGGCAGGTGGAAAATGAAACAGCTTTCAAAAATGGTGTGGCTGGATTATCATTCCTACTGTGCAATAGGACGTGAAAGCACAACCTCTGGACTGGTCCAGGATGAGGTACTGAACATTTTGTTTTTCACATAAGCCTAGCAGAACTTTCACGTAACTTGCATATATCTAAGCAGGTGTGTGCTCTGTGTTTCACATACTATAGAGTTTCTCATATGGGAAACTGGAAAGTAAGTCCAGATCTTGGCCCAGCCTGTGGCTGCAAAACTAGTTTAGCAGCATATCCAAATATTTCCCTATCATGGATCTACCAATGGGAGTTAGATGGACATCCGTTTCAAGTCAAGCTAGGGTATGCATGAGGCCAATCTCATTTTCATGCAGGGTTAGTCTGAGTAGAATAGATCTACAACTGCCATTGCCAAAGAATATAAAAATCTCTATATTTTTTAACGTTCTTTCTCCACTGCTCTCTTATTCTTTTATATATTAGATCTAAACTTCCTTTGTTAGATTATGGACTCCATTATACATTATTAGTTATAGTAAAATCGAGATAGTGCCTTGCACTGCACTATTACAATGTAAGAGACAGTGGGAGTAATTACCAAAAGCTCACCGCTTTTACTGTTAAAAGCGATAGCAATAGATGGAGTTATCTGACTTTCCTATATTCAGTGGATGCCTCTGAAGAAGATATATATGATATGGTGTGAACACTGCAAATATAGGTACCATGATACTAGAATGGAATTTTTATGCTATTAAACCAGTGACAAGAAGTTCAAAGTAAGTTAATAACAGTGTCCGGCATAAGCTGCAGGTTTCCTGAAGCTAGACAGAATACATTTAAGCTGAGTGCTTATCCCTTAAAAAAATATGATGTACTCGCTATGAGGTACGGCACCACTGACTCTTTTGAGGGGGCAGATATTTTATTCCAGAAAGGCTGAAGCTATCAATTTAGTAAAAGTTCACTACAATTGGAAGAAACCAGAACAGGAAAATGGGATTTTATGTGACAGTCTCTATACCCTTCCTCACACATAAGGCTCCTCCCATATACATAATGACATTTCTTCATGTGATGGCACTTCTGGTACATAAACAGCACTTTCACACGAGAAAAGAGTAAGACTATGTAAGCAGCAAAGTAATCTTAAGAACTATGTCACATATCTGATGCCTTTGTCTTTCATTTGTCACCATTGGCACTGTGATATGGCTGATTGATGAAACTGCCTTAAAGCTTGGAATTTAAACATGATTTTAAGGGAAACATGTAACTCTATTACAAGGAGATATTCAATGTTTAGATAGCTGTTTGACACTTGACATAGACATCTTCAAACAGACAGGACTAATATCAAGGTTCATATGTAGAATATAGAATGAATCAACAATGTTGATTCACTGCTGTGAAAAGCTGATTTAACCTTGACCAGAGATGCTGGAAGGGACCCTGTGTGAATTAAGGCAGCAGAGATCAGGGTCAAATCCTCAGCTGGTAAAACTGTCAGAGCTGCACTGAGGTAAGTGGTGCTAAATCCCCACTGTCAAATGGGACACTGCATGTTACATTATTAAAAAAAAAAGGACTTTAAAATATGAAAATGGAGATAGGAAGCTCAAGAAGAGCAAATGGTTTCAGAGCAGGAAAAGCTCCTATTTATTAAATAAGGGTTAAGCATATGGGCAGTAAACTTCATTTTATTTGATCCATTATGCTTTAAAAATCAAATTAAAACCATACTTAAGGATACATGAAATAGTTAAAGCCACAAGAATGTTGCTTGGTTGGGTAACAGTAAGGCAGTAAATCAAATCTTTTTGTAGGCCCAGTGAATGCAGGGCAAACAATAACTAAACAGACAACACCAGCAGAGCTGCATCCTTTGAACTGGACTCTGTAACAGATATACACTGTGTTTTGCAAAAGCAGCACAATAGCATGCTGCAGAGAGCATACAGAAAACTAAAACAAACAAACAAAAATTCTGTCTCCTTTTTACTTTCAGTCATAAAAAGCCATGAGGAAGTTGAGATACAGGGACATTACAACTGCTTTCAAACAGGTCACTCTGCTACATGAGGTCAGCAGTACTGCTGCTATTGACTAGAGCTGAATCAGGGTTTGGCACACTGGTTTTAATTTATTACATTACTGAAGTTGAACACTGATACAAATCCACACAGAGCAAAATTGAAATAATGGTGTAGTTAATCAGGCTTAATGAAAAAACGGTCCCCTAGGTCAGAAATACAGCTGTATCTCTGATGTTAGGATAAATACTCACTCAGCTTTGAAATTGGTTAAAAAGATTCTTGCTGTGGATCAGGTACAGTGAGGCTAACCAGCACAACCCTCAGAGCTATGTGATATGGAAAAAAATGTCTCACAAAGAGATGTAAATCCATAATTCTAATGATGCCAAAAGAAATTCCATTGGCTAAGCACTTCTATAAAAAATCAGCCTGATAATATGGATGAAGCCCAACACCAAAAATATTTGGACATTCATAAACCTCTTCTTACAGCCTGGGCCATAGCACAGCAATACTTGCTGTGCATATTAATGAAGAGGAGCAAAACGACACATGTGCCATCTGCCCAATATCAACCAGATCACTCATATATTCTGACTGATCTGCTGCAGATACATTTAAAAAGCTCACTGATGAACTTGCTTCAATAAAAGAATTACCTACACTCACAGAAGTGATATGGTATTTAAAATAAAGTCTGCTGAGTTAAGTCTGTATTAATCCTCCCCTAAGCACTCTCAAAATCAGTATCAAAGACCCCTGAGGAATGAAGGAAGTGATGGATTTATAATGGCTGATTATTTAGCTTACAGAAGAGTTTCTAGTTTTATCATGTTGAATGACACAGACAATTTTTCTGTATAATAGAAAAACGTGTGCTGGTTGAATAGACACCTACTACCCAGGAGTCAAAACCAAGCAGAAAGAGCTGATACATTTTTTTTTAACTAGTTTAGGCAACTTCTTGCTTCAGCATACTCCTTATGATACCCATGGCTCATTCCTACGGGAGTATGGTGACTCCAGCCTCAACAATCACTGCTGGGGTACCTCCTCCCACACCACAATTGTCCAGTCTGCCGTGGCCTGGTCTGTGTTCACATCCTGGGAGCATGTGAATGAGGTCACCCATGCAATCCATGCTTGAAATGCTCTCAAGTCAATGTCTGGCACTCTCAGCCCTGCAGCATGCAGCACATTCTGCTATGATGAAGAGACAATCTGAAGCAAACATACCACTTTGAGAATGACTGCAATTCTCCCTAACCTCTGTGGGTGACTTCAACCACAATAAGCTACAAAAGAATATTCTGCACCTTGCTAAAGATATTCCTGTAAAAAGTAATATTTGTATTGCATTGAGACACTTATAGACAAAGAATTCAGCCACCAAGAATTCTGTTCATTTATTTTAAAATATTTTTGTTCAAAAGAACAGGTACTTTTTGCAGAAAAGGCTGTGATTTATTTATTCCAACATCTCTCAACAGCACTGCAGCCACCTTTTGCTTCTAATTAGAATGCAAATATTATGCCTGTATTGATACAGAGAATTTTGGCAAGATGTTTCAACCTTTATTGATGCAGCATAATACTTTACTTATATAAATTAGCTACTTTCTAACTGAAAAATGTATTTTACAAACTTTTTTTTTTTCCTGAGCTGCAAATAGAACACAGATATGGAAAAAAATTCAACTTCAGAAGTCCTGTGCTTAGCAAGCCAACAAACAGATCCACACCAACTAAAAATAAAAAAAACATTCCTTTTCATTCCACAGAGTAAGAAAATTATCACAGAGATATATTTCTCCCCTTCAGCTTCACATTAATTAAAATCAACTGTTTTATAAGGACAGAGTAAGCAAAGGGCATTTGCCACAATCTTGGCATTTGAGAAAGAAAAGAATGAACAGAACCTTGTATTGTCAGAGGGAGAAATATGATGATTTCAGCAGTTTAAGAAAAACACAGTATTATAGGTATTGAAAAAAGTTAGCAAAGAGCAAGACAAGTTTTTTTTATGGCCTGGGATATATGCTTAGATAAATGACATGATAGTTCCAAAGAACACAAATTAAAAAAACTTGCTTTAAGTTCATGAAATGACAGACTATGGGAAAAGCAAGAGAGAATTTGACCTAAAAACCCATTTCTTAGAATATGATTTCTACTCTAAAATTCAAAGGGAAGCCAAAACTAATAAACAATTATACAGTGCCAATGCTTATGCATAGCAAATCATGATGTGCAAGGCGAAGAATATCAGCAGCTCAAGTTACTAAGTGAACATCCAGTGAGGTGTATCAGTTGCTCAAAACATTCATGGGACAATGAGATGGCTGAGAAAGGCTACAGCGAACTCACTCTCTTAAACAGAGCACTAAAGGCCAGTAAAGATGTGTGACTGGATCCAACTGGATCTTTGGAGTGCACCATTGAACAGGACTGGTTTCTTCAGTGTCGATAACACTGAATGCATGAATATGGGCATTGCTGCTCAGGTCACAAATACATAAGTACAATAGTGTATTTACAGTTGTGTTAAACAGCAAAGGAAAAAAATATTCTATGAGGAATGATACATAGAAAACTGCCCCCCAGCTTGATGATCACAGCCACCATGTCAAGCCAGACTGTCCACCTGAGAACAGACCAAATATGTCTCAAGTCAGACAGAAACATCACGATGGGGCTAGTCTTTCAGCCACAGACAGTGGGCATGGTTGTCCCAGCTGCCAATGTGGGATGCTAGTGTCATCCCAACTAGACAGCAGTGCAAAGCAAGAGGTGCAACTGGTCTCTCACTGCAGCTTGAGGAGATCATAGATGATGAGAACAGTAAAGTACAATTCAGCAGATAGGAAGGAGTTCATTCCTATTTAAGCAGAAACATAATACAACACCGAGTTTGCTGAAATCTACATTTGCTATTAAAAAATGGGTAATAGCAGCTCTAACAGGTAAGAGCGTGAGAGGAGAGCACCATGGACACATTTGCAGTTTCCTGCCCAAACCTGTTTCTCACAGCTAGTGAGTCTCAAGAGGTGGTGGCAACTATCAGACTAAGTTTTACTAGCAATGTAGGACAGAGCTCGTGTAAGTAAGTTCCTTTCATGCCTTTATGACTTGGGTAGAAATGCTGAGATCTGAACTATCATTTTCATTTATTTCAGTAAGTTTTGATTTAAATTCTCTGCTGGAATGCTCTGGAATAAATTCTATGTGGAAATGAAAAAATGCCAGGAGGAATGGGATTATCTGTTGTGATGTAGTTATTTTTTTTTATTTCCCAGGTAAAATCTGGTCCTCTTCCAAGCATCTCTTTGATGAAAATTCAGTCTCAAGTGTTACAATAAGCAACATCTGTTACAGTGAAACAGAAAAAAAGTCATGTGTCAAACATTACACTAATGACTTGAAGTTGTTGCCATCTACTTTCTGTATCCTGATCTGAGTAAAGTAAGTTTAGTGGTTGTAGTCCTGTTCACACAGCACAGAAATCTCCATGAAAAGCACCAGTGCAACCCTCTGGCTATACCTGGTAGGGAGGTCAAGTATTTAAAAGCCAACAACATTATCTAAGGTCACCTCCAGATAATCCTCCTCCAAAGCAGGTCAGAGAAACAGCAGAGGGATAATGAGGGAAAATGTACGTTAAGCACAATTTTCTTGAACACACAGTTGAGGTTGGTTTTGCTTTCTGTTAGCCAAGGATAACAAAAGCCATAGCTGTGTGATAAACATTTTTTTGAGCAAGCTGGACAGAAATGCCCTTTAAAATTAATCCGGGGGGAACAGAAACTCTTTCACTTAGCAACAGTCTTAGTCCCTCGACCCTTCTGAAAGTCTATCTCTCCAAAGAGGTGCCTCTAGTCCTGTCTGTTCCTTTTGGGCTGTCAGCTGGGAATCATAGCTCTCAGTTAATTTCCAGTATTTGGGTACTGTTTTGTTATATAGCGGTACCAGCTATTCCCACAGGTCCTTCAAGGGGCCACATGCACTGTGGCACATCTTCATCCCATGCTGTTCATATAACTGTCCATATTCCCTACAATGGCAATAAAATTACTTCTGAAAGAAGAATGCTAATGCCCCCCTGTATTTCAGACCATAAGTAGAACCTTGTGTCCCCATGGGCATTCAAAGAGCTGCTGGGCATGGCTTCTTGTGAAATTTCAGGGCACACAGTTCCTTCACTGATAACATCTGATACAACTTCAATTCGCATCTGCAGAAGTTTAACACATCTCAGATCTTTTTGACAGCACTAGAGTTTTTGCTGATGCTGAGAACATTTTGCTGCTAGTTTGTATCTTTTCCTGAGGAAGCAGAGAAAGACAAGCCAAAGCTTTAACTCTTCTAAGCTATTCTTTTTATTTTTCTTTTGATACACATTTTACCCATAGGCATCTTGGTTACTGGCCGCATTTGCCAGTTCCACAAGCACTTTGGAACCCTTCTCAAAGGATGCTTCTGAAATCTCTGTTTGCAGAGAGCTTGCTGAATAAAAACGTTCATCTCTAACTTCTCCACACGGTCTTTTCTAGGAATATACTATTCCTACCTTCTGCAGGCTACTAGGGTATGTGGGCTACTACCCAAGGCACCGCAACACATGTTGTATAGTCTGGTTCTTGAGAGAGGAGGACTGTGTCTGTGACACTCTTCTGTGCTATTACACCACATCTAAAGCTTAAAGTGCTGGCATGAACTTACTGAAAACAAAGGAGAGATTCACAGGTTGGTAAAAGCAAAAACGAATATGAGGAGCCTATTCCCACACCCTAGTGTGGTATCTGTGCTCACAAGAAAATCTCTTGCTTCTGTTCCTGTCTTTTGTGAAGAGGGACAGAAAGAGACTAGCTGCTGCAGTCTACAGCTGAAATACAGAAATGCTCTACAGGGCAAAGGAGTGGTAGGATAAATGCTACAACAGACAGGCTCCGTCAGCACATTGTTGCAGGCAGATGACATGCCACCAGAAGAGAACAGCACTCCCAAGACAATTGTGGCTGGCCCACAACCTCAGACTATGTCAACTCCGTGGCCTGTAAGCCAAAGGCTTTTTTTCCCACTCCCTTGCATACCACATGACATCTCCAGCCTTACACAATTACTGACTTCTCCTTGGATCTTTGGGTGAGAGAAACGAAGTTGAGGGCAAACTACAGATAGTAACAGACAATATGTTAAACATTCATTCTGAGAGCTGAACAGGGGTAAAGGCTTCTCTGACTGAAGAATGCTCCTGCCTCATTCAAACCAGCTTCCTTGAACCTCCTGCACATGTGACAGCAATCTGTGTCCATGAACAGTACCATTTCCTTTTCTGGCAATCCAGGTACTTTTTCACATCTAGGTAAAAGTTGTTCCTTTTTACTCATGCTCTTAGTCTTTCCTGGTCCCTGTGTCAAACGACCGTGTTTTTTCATGCAGTTCCTATTTTGCTGGAATTCATCCCTTATAAGAGGCTGAAAAAATTCCTTGTGGAACAGTTTGAAGGGAGGGAAAAGTCTCCACTAGATTACAGCTCATTGAATGTAGCAGAAGTTATTTAAATGAGTGAAAACTATACTTAAACCCAGACTGTTCTGCAAGATAATTACTTTCACTGCAAGATCATTAGCTATTGTGCTGTTGTAAGTTATGTGTCCTCTAATGATGGCACAGTATCCAAACCATGAGATATACACAATCAATTATAAAACTGCTCTTGAACAATCTTCCATATATACCAATATGCAACTTGCATTAAATTCCTCAGGTTTACTGGTCTGGGCCCTCTCTGCAGCAACACAGACTGTTAGAATTAGGTGTTCAGAAGAGATAATAGTTCAAAATGATTCTTCCTTCACAGAGAAGGAACAAGAACTGAGAGGCAAACCTGTGCTAAGGCCTATCTCCACAGACCATCAGGGAAGCCCGGGATTGAAAAGACGCTAGATAATCCAATCTTTCTCCTGGACACAAGACAACATAGGAAGGGAAGAATTTTTGTGAGTGGGGAAGTGGGGAGGGAGAGAGTATGGGAAACTTGACCAGGCCAAGTTTTGAGCGCTCAGCAACATCCTACGGCAGTAGAATTCTACCTACATAAACCAAGGTGTAGGATAAAGGTAGCTTCCCTCCCCCTNGCGCGGGAGTTGCTCGAACGAGCGCTCCTGGCTAACTAGCGCTGTGGTGCCGGCTCCCGTTCCGCGGGATTAGCTCGCTCGCACGCACAGCCGGCTGCAAGCAGAAACGCGGCGGCCAGGGTGCGGCTCACAGGCGTTCTGGACTGCAGCGACTGCAGGTCATCTGCAGAAGCTTTTCTTTTTGCTTTCCTTTTTCACTATGCCCGCCAAATTCTTCCCCAAGACAGGGGAGCAATAAGGCTATTCCTTACCCTCTGATATTTATTCCTGGGGGCTGTGAGATTCCTCATTGTATCCACTGCTGCTCCTTTCCCAGCGTGCAGTAGCTACAGGAATGGACACACTGGGAAGTCAGAGCTGATCCTGCACTAGTAACAGCATGCTGGCTTCTCTCCTCATGCTACTCTCTCCCATGCCGCCTCTCCATTAGACCTGGCATGTATCCTGAATGGTGAGATGGCAGCCAAGGCAGCGAAGGAGCTTCTGGAGTGCAGAACCCACATCCCACCCACCTGCTGTGTCAAACTTTGGCCTCCCGTTGATGCTCAGGATTCCAGAAGCATCCCTCTAATGCCAGCATCGGGAACTAATGTGCAGACCTTGCCCACGAAGTCCCTCTGCCCCCTCCCTCTAACCCATAATCTGATCCATGAGGTGTCACATACCAGACAGAAACAGTGACATCCTTTGCCCCCCCCAGTCTAACCCCGCAGCCAGGTATAGTTCAAAAGTTGGTCTTGCTTTGCACAGGAAGTTGGGTGGTGACCTCCAAAGGTCCTTCCCAATTAAGACTAAGTCTTAATCAGTTTGCTTTTATTGCAGCCCAGTAGGAGAACTTGCCCGTACTCTCCATTTGATTTGCTTATATAAGTGTATATTTAAAAACAACATTCTCCATGCTTAAACTTACTTTTAAGTTATTGTGACTATTATGAGGAGCCAAATTTAAGTCAAAAGTGGGTTAGCCTACACTGAAGAAGGTTGGTTTTACTTTGTTCCTGCAACTGCTCTGATAGCATGGTGAGATGACACGCTTGATCTAGTGGATGCTGCTGTGAACTTGCACTTGGACTTCCCAGGAATCCCTGGACAGGCTGTGTGCCACACTTTGGTTTCCATCTGCAAACAGTTCCCTGCCTGGCAGGAGCAGTGGGACTAAAACCCTTCTAGGGTTGCAAGGTGCATAAAGGCTACATCAGTGAAAGCCATATAGGTGCAAAGAACAGATATCTCTCTACATATTCAAACAGCTACAGACTTACTGTGACTCAATCAAGTTTAAACATTTTAAGATAAAAGTTGCTGTTTCATGCTTCTTAGTCTCAAGGAAATCCATAATAAAAACAAACCATCAGCACAGAAATAATTTGGATTATTCACACTCAGAAGAAGTGAGAGAAATCACTTGTCAAGGTCACTTTTGAGACTTTGACAGACTGAGGAGAAAACAAAAAAAAAAAATCAAGCATATGAAATCCATGACAAAAAAAAGACATCGGATTAAAACTTCTTTCCCCATTACTTATTCAAATGAAGAGGTAAATCCAGTGTTTTATCTCTGGCTGAATACTCCTGCATGCTGAAAAACTGAAAATTAAAATTACTTTGTACATAACAGACCAAATTTATCTTTTTTAAAATGTGTTAAGGAACAGGTCTGGGGCATAGATTTGGTCCAGAACGTTTACTCTAGGTAAAAATCAGTTAATCTTAAAAGCACTGCAGCTTCTCATTTGCCATATGTTGCTGGAGTGTCAGGAGACAAATGTCTCATGATTTACCCTCTCCTTCTCAGTTCTCAGATCTTGGTCTAGTTCAAACTGATAAATTCGAAGACTGGCTAGCTTTTAACCCCTGGCTAGAGATTTTCCTCCCAAGTGCTGGCCCGCAGGAAATTCTTGTTTTAAAATAAGTGGGAGTGACACTAGCAGAGCCTTTCAATCAAAAGGAAATTTTGATCCAGCAAAAGTGCAAGACTGATCCTATTGCCAACTCACTCCCTTGTGTCAAAGTCTTAGAAATGCAGTTGCTTGTACAGACACCAATAAGCACTACCACTCATCCACAGCCTCTTACAACAAGGATAGACCTGAACTACAAGATATGGTCTGGATCCAAAGTGTAGCCTGTGTCTTTTTAATTCTGGGTTTAGAGGTTTTTTCAGACACAGTTCTAATACAGAGAGTCACAGACACAGTCACAGAAACATAGAGAAACATGCACTTCCCTAAGGGGAAACTTTCAAACATATATGGGCTTAATTGGATCCTTATCCCCATAACTAATGACTGAAGGAGCATGGAACTCAATGTTACCCACTATGTGTAAAATGAGCTCTTGAGCACTACCTTGGCCTTGCTAACTAGGTGTGTAACTGATTTTGAGTGTGTCCCATCTGATGTGGGCAAGGTGTACACTCAGTGGAATGGATAACTGTGGTAATTCTGCATCACTTGTTTGCTGCAGAGGAGATCTGGGACCCTTCCTGTAGCAGATCTGTTGTTCTCCCACTTCTGCATTTCAGTAAACCCCTTTGGTCTGAGTCTTCCCCCTACCAGGTTGCTTCATTCCTCTGCATCAGGGTGCATGCGTGTGTTATGTAAAGAGTGTGGGAACATCAGTGTGGAGTCTTTGTGCAGCAAGAGTAGTGTCATATATCTGTTTTGCAAGATATGGAGTGTTTCATTTGCAAGTTATTAGCAAGATATAGATACGGATAAGGACACAGATCTAGATAAGCATCTGTATAGTTTTGGAAAATATTGACCCTTTCCAATGCAGGGGGTAATGCATTTTAAATCTACTAACTAATACCAGAGAAGAGGCAAGACATTGTTCTTAGATGGTGTTTGAGGGATGCAAGCAGTAGGTGAGTGCTTGGTTTGGTAGCTGGAGCAAAGCACTGCTATTAAACTCAAAATGAATAAAATACAGTAATGAAAACCTTTAACCAAGTATGACAAAATAATTTCTCATCCTATTACTTTTTAACCTTGTATTTCACTCTTCATTTCTGCATTTGATTTCAAGTAGCATATTTTTCCTTCTTTCTTTGAAAGGAAATGGAGATCAAAGAGCATTGTAAATCCAAAGAATCTCTGTTACAGAGATTGCCAGTTACCTTTTGCTGCTGCTACCCCTTAACTGTAATAAAAACGTGAGAACACAGTACTGGAAAGGACCATCTGGAACCATCTGTGAACTGTTCTCGCACTGTAGGCTACTATGAATTAGATGTTTAATTACAAACAGTGCATAGAACATCTACTCCACATGTCACAGGCCATGAAACAGTTCCTATGTAACACAATTAAGAAAGATGATGAATAATAATGAGCATCCAGAACTACAATGAACCATAGAAAGAATACAGAATCAAGCATCATCAACATCGAAGTACTGGGAGCTATCATCATTTTAGGGTAAAATGATCGTGAGAAATAAAGCATGAATTTTGCTGTAAGAAGGCAAACCCCAAAACATCCCAGCATCTACTACACTGACCCAGAGGAATATCTTTTCTTTACTTCAAAACTTTGCAACCCATTTAGCTTGGAGTCTGTGAATCAGATTCACCTCCCACTCATTACAGGAAAAGAGTTTGTGACGGAAGCATGTGTTATTGCCTGTAATTCATCTCCTTTTCATTGCCCCCATCAATAGTATTACAATCACTGTATTTTAGCCATCAGGAGACTCTGTAAAAGATAGAGAAGTGCATGCAGTAAAAGTGCAACCCTGAGCCAACTCACATGACCTGTACCTGTACTACAAAGATCTAAGGGTGTTGTTGGAGTGCACTGATCTGCTGCCAGTGGCATTGTAACGGAAACATAAGAAGTATTTGAGGCTGTGTTAAAGGTATAGCTGGAAAGGACAGTGCATCAAAGATGCTGCTGCTTTGTGGGCTGGGCTGAAAAAAGGCCTTTCTTCACATTCATTCCCAGTAAGTTTTCCTCAGTGTGACTTTTTCATCTAAAAAGGAAAAGTAATGGCTAATGGATTCTTTAACTGGATGGCTTTAGGGTCTGGGAGGGTATCTTCTAGGGTTAAGGCCAGACCGAATCCCAGCATCTTCAGTTTGCCACAATCATAAAACAGAGCTTAAAACAACTGACAAGATATAAGAAAAAGAAAAAAGAAAAAGAAAAAGAAAAAGAAAAAGAAAAAGAAAAAGAAAAAGAAAAAGAAAAAGAAAAAGAAAAAGAAAAAGAAATCTACAGCTTCTTTTTCTCTTTCTCCCATCCTTATGGGCCAATCAAGAAAAATGTGGTCTGTGTAAATGGAAGATATTCCATAAATACATTGAGTGGAGCTTACAGTATCCCAAAGGGGCTATTCATCAATTCCAAGAGGCATATGCACTGGGAGGCCTTCACTAAACTTAAAAAAAACCCCAAAAAACAACAACAACAAAAAAAAGAGGTATCCACTTATCATTTGGTTATCTCTGATTTCAAGGAGTGAATAGAGAAATGTTAAGCCTTCACTAGAATTTTAGAAAGAGCTCCAAAACCCAGTGTCTCTTTTCCCCCCTAAGTACAGGAGAGAAATCCAAAAATTTCTATAAGTACTATCTTGTATTAAAAGTACATTTTAATTACTCTTACATTACATGGGATTTAAATAATATTTTTGTACTCATTTAGAAAAAGCTATTAAAATCCAGACAAAGCAATTCAATACTCCACTGACAGACAGTCTTAAATACCATTGACATGTACTAGTGTCCATTCTGCCTGATCTTCAGCAGAACTTTTGTAATTAAATTTAAGATTCTTTAGGAACTGTAAAGTGAAAAAAAAACAAATTGGTCAAAGTTCAGTCTTACAAAACACTAAACATTTTCAAGACAGATTGAGTATTCTCAGTTTTATCTTAATCCAACAAAAGCTGATGGTGTTCAGTATCTATCAGAAGTGCTCAGCACTTTGCAGGGTTAAGTCCCCCAAGAATAGTGACAAGCCTTTAGAAAATACTCTAATAATGACCTCAACCATGACCTGGAGGGACTATTTCTTGTGAGGCCAGAGGTAATTCAGCCTCTGTGTGAGTTCACACTTGAGACTTTCCTGAACAGAAATGGTCAGGTTCTGCAAATTACAAGTTAATAGCCAGGTTTCAAGATACAAATTTCTGTCTGTTAGGAAGCAAGATATAAACGAATTTTATTTGGAGTTGAACTATGGTAAAAAAAAGCATACTCTATCTGCTATGCCACTGTTCTCAGGAAACTTCCAGCTCCGCTTGAGAAGGTCTGGAAAAGAAGATCCACACTATATTAGAACTTTTGCATTGAATCTACACTGATCTGTGGAGCATGGAAATAATGCATGTACACATTTTAAATTTCACTGAAGTTTCACTTTTTGTCTCTAGAGCAAAAGGTGAAACTAAGCATACAAGTTGTAGAAATCAACTCAAATTTGTGGAAGTTACTAAGACAGTTTGGAAGCCATCTGATCCTTCTATGATCACAAATGAAACCCAGCATTATGCCCTCCACTAACCGGATTCTTTGTAGTCTGTGTGGCCTGATGATATGTATCCCAGGGTACTCAAAGAGCTGGCTGATGTTGTTGCAAGAGCTGTCTCAATGGCTTTTCAGTGGTATTGGGAATCTGGAGAGGTCTCAGTCAACTGAAAGCTGGCAAGTGCTCCAATTTTCAAGAAGACCAAAAGGAATGATCCTGGTAACTATAGGTCTATCAGTCTCACTTCAGTGCCTGGTAAAATTATGGAGAAAATTATTCTAGAAGTCATTGAAAAACACTTGAAGTGTTTTTCATGGCTCCATGAAGGGAAAGTCCTGCTTGTGAAACTTAATTTTGTTTTATGACAAGGTTACCCACTGAGCTGACCAAGGGAAGCCACTTTTTATAATATTTTTGGATCTCAGTAAAACTTTTGATACTGTCTCTCACAGGATCCTTCTGGACAAAATGTCCAGCCCACAGCTGGATAAATACAGCGGGTGATGGGTGAACAACTGGCTCATGGGTTGGGCACAAAGGGTTACAGTGAATGGGATGACATCAGACTGGGGACCTGTCACTAGTAGGGTTCACAGGGCTCCATCCTTGGCACTGTGCTATTCAACATCTCCACAAATTAGTTGGACACAGGACTGGAAGGGATACCAAACAAGTTTACCAATTACAGCAAACTGGGAGAAGCTGTTGACTCCCTCAAAGGCAGAGAGGCCCTGCAGAGAGACCTGAACAAATTGGAGAGTTCAGAAATCAGCAACCGTATGAAGTTAACAAAGACAAGGACCAGATTCTGCATCTTGGACAGGGCAAACCTGGAGGTATGGACAGAGTAGGGAATGAGATGCTCGAATCTGGGGGTTCCTGCTTGACGGAAAATTGAATATGAGTCAGCAGTGCCCTGGCAGCCAGGAAGGCCAGCTGCGTCCTGTAATGCATCAGGAGTTGGACTCTACGTTCTTTTCCCCTTTTCTAGTTAAGCACAAATAGCTCAGAGGTGAAGGGTGGGTGAAGGGTGATAACTTCTAAAAATCACACTTCTGCTGTGCAGGACTTTTGGAAGAATATCAAGCAGGTAGAACCATGATGGAAAGTTAGATCAGCAAGATACAACTGTCAAGCAAGAACTGGTCAAAGAGGCAAGACAAGAAAATAATTTGTTGAAAGTATGCTTAGGCTGAGAACCATAATGACCGCAACTGGGCAGATATCTGGCCTTGCTTGTTCTCCCAAACGCATTATACCTATCCCAGTATTAATCAGTCAGCCTTTGGCATACTGGTACATATTCTGTCAAGAGAAAGAACCTCTTTTCCATCAGCATTCCCCATTTACACAGATACCTTCCATCTAATGATGACCCATCCATATCACTTTAACTGGATGCAGTAAAGAATGGTGGCACTGCCAGAAGGCAAACTGCTACACTTTTTATAGCTGAGCATGTATAATTAAATCTCTCAGAATCAGAATACTACAGCATATAATGAACTTGCATCTTGTCAAATGAAAGGGACAGCCAAGTGACAGAAGGTAGTGGCTTAATATGACACTGCATTATAATGCAGTTCTGGAGCATAAAATTCAATTGAAATTATTTGGATGGAAAATGTTCAATCATATGCAAGTTTTTTTCCATAAAAAATGTTGACTTGGCTCTGCTGAAGCTTAGTAGAAAAGGACAGTTTTCCTTTATATCTTCCCTGGGAAATAAAGACAGAAAAAGTACCTGCAATTTCTGTCCCAGTAGATCTGCCAGTCATCTAGAAATTGACAAATGGGGTTTAAAAACACTTTTAAAATTACATTCATAATGATAGTATGAACATTTAGAAAAAATAGAAATGGTTGAAATAATAGAAAATTTCATAAATATTTCATTAATATTTTATCCAGGTTTGTTTCTTTTTTTTTTTAAACTTAGATTTTAACTTTTCTTATTCTGTTGCAGATGGGTAAATTTCAAAATATTCTAACAGCTTTCATGCCTTATTCTTTTCTGCCAGTCCTGAGGACTTCTGTAGACCTAAACAATACTTTTCTTTTAACAGGGACTTGTATACCATAAAAGAGAAAAAGTAATTTCAAAAAGGCTCCAGATCTAACTGGGCAGATAAGGACAGGAGAAGAAAACTAGGATTATGTAGAGAAAAATTTATAGGAAAGGAACTAAGTATGCATGAACAAGACTGCCTTTTGGAGATAAAGAAGTGTGAAGTTATATTGAATCACACAGACTTCATGAATTTCCTGACTCCTTTTGAAGAAAACAGCAAAAAGTCCTTTGTTTGATACAAATAACCAAATAACAAGAATTACTTCTGTGGAGAAAGGGTGGGACAGGACTCAAGATTCGGCTTCAACAATGACCTGAGTGTGTTCAGTTTTCAAGCAAAGATGCAGATGTTGAGCCTAAAGGGCAAGGTTATAGAGTGAATGCAAAAGAGATTTTGTAATGGATACCTCTGAAGGAAAACCAAAACTGAAACAGCAAAGCATGCTCAAATCACAAGGTAACTGCCACCCTTTTTTTTTTTTTTTTTTTTTTTTTT
>VZTX01018959.1:32747-49205 GCA_013400915.1 Pardalotus punctatus
TTGGGGTTTTTTTTTGTTGTTTTTTTTTTTTTTTTTAAATTGGCCTGTTAAACAGTAAGCCTGGTAACAATCTGTTAATCAATCTGTCAAGCTGTGGGAGCACTAGCAAAGTTTGAATGTGGCTGCCAGAGATAACAGGAGGAAGTGTGATCCAGGCAAAAAAAAGGACATTTGAGTGATCTCATGAGGACTTTAAAAGAAAGAGTAATTGAGGGCATGCAGCTACATGCAGCTGAGTAATAAAAGGTGAACAGTTTCTTTAGAGGTACTGTGTGACAGAACATCCACAAATCTTTCTTTGATTTTTACAACAATTTCCTAGAAAAGTAAGACAGTTTGTATTCAAGAAAACATTTTTTATGATGCTACAACAGAAATTATTAGGAACTTAAAGAGGAATCATACTTTAAATTTCAGTCATGTCCCAGAAGAGAGTATGGAGAACTTTTGATATTTTCAAATCTTCTCCTCTATGGTTAGTAGGACTTCTTTCCCAGTGATTTTCTCAGGAACAAAATATGGACATTTTAATTAAAGTCTTCAGGAGCTCCAAGAGAATATTGTGCAGTGATGGCTGAAAATGGGACCTGTGATTAGTTAGAACTAACATGACCTTTAGAAAAAAAAACAACTTTGAAAGACAGCTACAAAGGCCAGACATGATGGCTGCAATGATATTTATGTTTCTGGCAATCTAAGCTGTCATTGCAAGAGACTTCAAATCCTGAGTACAAAGAAGAAATGTCCAAGAATAAAGATGCTAATCAGGAGTGATACCCAGCTTGGCAAACATTACAAATGCATCAGAGTTAAAAAAACTCTGTCCTAAAAGGTAAGTTTAACAGGTGGAGGAGTTATCTGTCTATTGCACAGTACCAAATGTGCCAGGTCTGATGACACTGAGCACAAAACTGCTGAAATGGAAATATGGCAAGTGTGACCACAGCTGGTGGATCTCACAGACCTATGATGACAGCATCAATGCCTCTAACAAACTCAGAAGTCCCCTGACCCCTTCTTGACTAGCATGAGGTATAGTGACCAGCATACAGTCTTCCCAGTGGTCTGTCTAATATTCTCTCTAAGGTCTCAGGAGTTGTAACAGCCTGGGTCACCCTGTAAGCTCTAAGAAGCATGATGTTCCTACTGTGCAATCTCTGCCTTATAGCATAAAAAGAGAGACTGGTTTCAAAAGCAGAAACCTGTTTTCAAACAAGTATCTCTGGAGAGAAGACTCCACAAGGGCTCAAAAATAATAAATGAATGTCAGTCTGAAACCGAAATAAGATGCAAAGCGCTTGACAAGTAGGCTTTCACAAGAAAAGTGACAAGAAAACATTTAGCAAGACACCATAGGAGCTGAGGGCTGCTGAACTGGCCTGGTGCACCTTAATGTGAAAACAGGTAGTCTCAGTCATCTATTAACTCTGTAAGATAGCTAAAGGAAGTTAAGACATCAACAGTGGGCCTCATCTATTTAAATGCTACCATGCAATGTTTCTTACTGTTCTGGTCTACTGTCACAACCATTAGGAAGATGCAGAGTGCTATCTCCCTAAATTTGCCCCTGCTGCTTGGTTGGAGGGAATGAGACGTGATATCTGTGGTATGTATACAGGCCAAAGAAATTGTGCTTAAAAAGCATAAACTGACAGGACAATCCATATAGACATGCTTGAGAAGTCCACCTCCTTTCTATTACTTCCTAACACTTGGCTAGTGAAGCACTTGGATTCACACACACACAAAAATCATACTCACCTATTGATATATATACATATGTATACATGTGTACATATTGATATGTATACATATGTATGCAGATGGAATAACTTATAATGTTGCTGGGTACTGCATTATGCTTTTCAGCATGATGCTAATGCACACACAATTCAGTATATTATAATGTGAAAATGCCAATACTGAAGTGAGATCATATGGAGCAAGTTATCAAATCCAGGGACGTTGAATTTTATGAATAAGCACGTTAAGGAATTCCACCCAAATTATAAACTGGGTAATTCTCTTACAACTGCCTATGTTTTCCCTGAGATTTGAAATGGATACAGAATTCTTTATTTCCTAGGCTAAACCTTTTTTGGCTGTGAATTTAATGTTCATGAAAGATGCCAGATGAGTGGCCTGGAGATCAAAACCCCCCTTTATGCACAGAGTATAGAATATTACAGGTAGAAGCAATGCAAGTTCTCTTCATTCTTCCAGTAACACTGTTCAAACATGGCCAACTGCTTTTTAAGGGTTATAGCATATTCCATAGAATTACACAGAATAATTTCAAGTCAGACTTGAGTGAATCAGGCAAAATTGTATATATGACAAATATTATGATGTTAAATATAAATCAGATATCCTTGAGAAAGATGGATATTTTAAACATTTTGGCAAATTATGGTTAACCTAAGTGGACTGGAAGATTAAGCATGATTAGCTGATGGTTAAGTGGCCCTTATCTATAGTTATGTGTCTTTCTCCAAATCATCTTACTTTATGGGTGTTCTTTAGTGATATGATTATCCATTTTTCCTAAAGCCCTTACTACCTGTTAAAACTTGAGATTATACTGGAATACTGAAGGGCATCCTATTTCCATTAATATAAATTAGATGCAAAAGAGTGCAAATAATTGGTAAAGGAAGCTAAATGTATTAATGAAATTCCATTATCAATAGGTGCTAATTGCAGAAATAAATACTTCTTGTCCCAATTAACTTATAAATCAGGTATAAAAGGAACACCAGCAATACATCAGGTCAAATTCTATTTGGAATTTTTATGTCAGCAATAATGAAAGAAAAAGAGCAAACGTGCATTATAACAATTTCTGTGCTGTATTTTTTCTGTAAAAAAGAAAATGGAAAACTGCATGCATGCTTTATAATGGATTCTTTTCAAGTTTTGCAATAACTACAGATGTTGTTTGCCATAATGTACTCATGTTAACAAAACCCAGGTCAAATGCATTTTTTCAAACATTTTAAAGGAGCTGACCAGTGCTCTCTTATCACTCAAGTGCTGGTTTTTAATATTTATAAAATAAGGTAGAAATTCAGATTATTAGAAAAAACCCACTTAGTTTTGTTACACTCTGTCTGATTCCTAAAGGTTCAGTTACATCAAACAACCTTTCGTAAGTTTAAAACAGATACAGAAGAATTTATTGTACAGTGGGAACAGCTTAGAATGGTGCAAATAATTTTAATTCCACTGAAACTTCTAGTGTCTTAGCATTGCAATCTGAATACATAACATGGAATATAATTTTTAATCATTACTGGTAACTGCTAAAGGCAGTGAAAGTTTGGTGTCATAGTAATAATAATAATATAGATCACTGACTTGGGTTACAGTGAAAGGTGTAACCAAAAGTATGTATTCTGCTGCCATCTCCATAAGATGTTAAAATAGGTGGAGCAGTGTTCTTTATCCTCTCCATGACTCAGCCCTTGTAACACCCTCCAGGGAAGCAGCAGCCACCCTGGGGGTTAGGGGGCAAACTCTGCTAATGTGCCATCAAGGTCTCACTGAATGACTCATAGAATTTCATCTTTCCATTGTGAGATGCCCTGTCCTGAGGGGAGGAATTGAACATTCCTACCTGTATATAATCTGAGGCTTGGAACACCCCAAGAGCACTACCACTGTATTTCCAGAGGACAAGAGCTCAAGAATCACCACTGGACCTCCAGAGAAGGAACAGACCCTTCTATGGTATCATCACTTCAACAGGACAACATCCATCACTCCAACAGGACTGAAACCACCATTTAATCAGACTGCTATGACCACCACCACCCTGACCAACAGGATGTCAGGTTGTATTCTGACTTCATCAATTTAAGCCAGTGTTTGTGTACTACTGCCTTTATTGTAATTTTCTTATTAAACTGTCATTCTGATTTGGAATCTCTTGCAAAATATTTGTGTGCCGTTAATTCCTCCTGCTGGTGTGCCTTCAAACTAGTCCAATCACTTAGACAGAGTGCCCAATTGACAGTGATCTATATAGGTGACCTGTCTTAATAGCTGGCCAAACTTTGCAAGTTCTGCTCAAGTGCATTACAGGTGCCTTAGAGCCATGGAGATCAATGCAATACACCTTTTGACAGGGAATACCTGTCATACTCGCAGTAAGTGGCATTTTCCCCAGGGGAAAAAATTAAGCAGTCACATTAAATAAACAAAATAAGCAAAGCTCTTCGTATTGCATTGAAAAGGACTAACAAACTGGTGTTTTTTCTGTCTATCAAACTATCCTTTTATGTTTGTTTGCTTGTTAGTTTTTTTGGGGGTTGTTTGCTTGTTTGGTTTTGGTGGTGTTTTGTTTTGTTTTACTTTGTCTTTTAAGGTTTTGAAGTAGGGACTCAAAATCATAAAGGTTTTGGGAAAAATATAAGAACGATTTAACATAGGGAGACTGTTCATTGGTGAAAAATGTATGAAGTTCAAATGATTAACATTCCAAAGAGAATGTTTATATGCAATTTTAATTATGGTTCCCAAGTCTCTACAGTAAGAGAAGGTATCAGATAGTAAAAACATCTCTAACTAGCAGATAAACATGACAGGCTGTCTAACTCAGTCCTGCCTGTGTTTCCTTCTCTGGTGTAAAAGAATCACTTGCCCTAATGAAATAACCCTTGCTTACTGTCTAAATTCCTCTTCTCAACTGCACTTCTCTTGAAGGTATTTTTGGCCTGAAAATGACTGAAATATGGAGGCAAAAGTGAAGGGTAGAATTTGTCTCTTCCTTGGTCTTAGGCAATAGGTCAGCAAACACTGAACTATTAGCAAATAACTAATTAAATGTCCTTCAAAAAATCAACAATGAAAAAAATGCCCTTGAAATTTAGCTTGTCTTTTTTATATAGATGCACAAGCAGACAAACATTTTACATTATCCAAAACAAAAATGTAAAGAAAATGCATACTGGAATTTACCAATGCTGAAATCACATGAAGGGTATGAGATAGCCTGTATCTGAAACACTTTAATACATTATACTACAGATGATGATGTTTTACTATACTAAATACCACTAATGTTTTATATGGCAAGTGACTTTAGCTTATATGGATCCCCTGGAATGTCCCAACTTCCAGTTAAAGATATTCTCTTTCATCTCTAAATAGATTACACCTTCAGCAGGTGTTTGAAATAGGCAGACTTGTAACCTCATTAAGGGGAAAAAGCGGGATTATTGGTCAGACATGGAAAGTGAGAGCTGGTAATTATTTTCATGTGACACATAAGATATTATAGCAAAGCTGACTAAAGCTGAGTATGATTTAGCCAGTCCTCTTCAACAATGATGTCACTTGGTTCTTGCTTTCTATAAAGTTATGATTAATAAAAGGGGAGGCTTATTACAGTAACTTACTCTTACTGCACAAGGGTTGACATCAACAGCAGCTGAGCAAACTGACCAAACTTCAGTGTTTGTGTTGCTGAGGGTTTTTTCACTAGCAATGACTAACAAGGGGCTAACAGCATCTGACAGCACAAAGGACTCTTAAAAAGAAGGACACTTCCAGTGGAAGTTCTGAATAGGAGCCACCATTTTAACTCTTCTGCTTCATTTTACAGTTGCAAGATATTTCTTTTGGCCTGCAGCAAGCTCTTCCCTTTCTCTGTTAATTCAATGCACAAACACTCAAACACAAACTGGTCAAAAGCTATCCCAATGGTATTTTCAACATAAATCTCCATGACCCATATTTTCTGCCTCATCTACTGGTATTGTGATAACATTTTTCTTCATTGCAAATTACAGAACATCTTTACAAAAGCAGCTTATGCATCTTTGGAGCATGGATTTTACCAGCAAGAACACAAAAAAGACGTATTATGTAGAATGCTGAGCCTCTGGTTCATCTGTGGGAGAATGCTATGTTTAATTACATTTTCTTTTTTCAAATTGGTAGAGACTTATAACAATCCTGTTTGCTATTTACCTCTGCAAATTTGCCCTCCCTAAAATTAGACTTGGTCACCTGGAAATATTTACCAGCTGAACTGAAATGCTCATGTGAAAGAACTACCAGTGTAAATTGAATTCTTACCCCTGTGGAGTAACAGCACTTACATTGTGCAGCCCAGGATATGACTACAGGGCACTCTGAGAGAAGGTCAGCTACTTTGAGCTCTTTCCCTCAGACTAGCTTTTTTGTGTGAGGTGTACAGCTTTTGCACTGATAATATAAAGGGCATATGACATCTCATGATATTTCAACTTCTCTGTCCCACAGGCACTAAGAAAACCATTCCAAGGGAGAGCTGCAGAGGCTGGACATTACATTACCAAAATGCTCCCCAAGCTAGGACAATTCAAATGCCTTTTCTGAACATTATTAAACAAAAGACAGAGTATGCAAGCTAACCATTTACTTGTCCAAACACTAACAACATTGTACTTCTCATTTTCACAAAGACTTCTTGAGAGAGAAACAAACAGAATTTTCTAAACTGAATTAGTGAAAAATGGTCCCAGTGGTAGTATCTGGAAACTCAGGCAGAAGATGAGCTGTGAAGTACTACAGATACTGAAATGGTCAACCACAGACCAGTTAACTGTATTCTAAACATTTTCTATCTGAGGCTTTGTGCATCTTTTTTGTTTACAGTTTTTACAGTTCATAAGTATCATATTTCAGCAAGTAGGAAGAAAAGTTTGGGAACCACAGTAGGTTCCCATTTTCATCCTGACCACAGACTTCTTTGGTAGCCCTGAACAGCAAACTCTCACCTCATATCCTCAATCAGCTGATTTCTGAAAAAAATCTATATACCAAGTATTCATGCTACCAGAGGTCAGTCATTTTTATCCCTTATGCTTAGCTTCACTTTTCAGTTAGAACACATTTAGAAGACAAGTTTAGATTCTCTGCAGTTCATACTGCATTTTAGCTATTATTGAATCTTAGAATATGCTTGGGAACAACAAACTTTCTTTTTCTGGGATGATCAGACTTTCAGCTCATGCCTAAAAATGTCTTACATCTGTAACTGGTAATTTATGTCCAAATATGTCTATATTTGTATGTCCAAATAGCTCATTGTCTGTGGAGATCAGGTATTGAAATAGCCAACTGTCCCTTAAGTTATTTCATATCTGTGAGCTGGAGTGCTCAAATGAATCTACTGGGGTAGCTTTTTCATAAAGGAATCACCTCCTGACTTTCACTCCTCTTTCTGAGTCAGATGTTGTCCTGCAATTCCAGCATCACAGCCTGTTTCTGCTTCCAGATGCTGACATGCAGCAGACTTCCCATAAATGTTAGGACATCCAGCCATACCTGGGCAATTCAGACCAACTCTGCAACTAGACAGCAGAAGCAGTCTTTCTCAGTGATTCAGCTTCGAGGCTATGAGAAAGCAGTCTAATGTATACAAAAGATGTTTTCTTAACTTTTCATTTTAACCAGAGCTTGACATGCTACTTCAACATCACTGGCTGAGGAGATATTTCCAATTGCCTGTGATTAAAGTTAACCAATAATCTGCTACAGTGTTTTTGCTCTTAAAAGCACTCACCAAAATGACCGTGAGGTGTCTGGATTGAGTTTTTATATATGACACTTTTTTGTGTTCTAGAGCAGCAGTTCAAACCCAACCTGGGTGATTAAATGTAGTTATTCACAAGGCTTCCTTTTGCCTATAATAGATTTCCTCTGAAATTGGAAGCAAGAGATGAGCTTTTCTGAGGGTGACTCAGGACAGGAACAGTAACATTTTGCTCTGAATCACCTTCAGGAGCTCTCTTGTTCCCACAGCATGGACATGAGTGCCTCACTACCATGTAAGGACACTTTCTGAGCAGTCCCACTGGTGGACCATCTCATCTAACCTCTTTTTCTCATTCCAACATTAGCAACAGTAGATGCTATTTGGAGAGAGAATGTGAGCCTGGCCACTTTCTGCAGGCCTATCCCTTCAGGCTCCCCAGCATCTGCAATTGTTGTATTAAGGATGTTAAAGGATATGTCCCTGCCTATTCCCTCTGATAGTTTTTTAATGGACCTTCTTGAGTCTTCTGATACTGTCTGCCTCCACAGCCTCCTGTGGCAACAAATCCCAGAAGCTCAGTCTCCATTGTGTAAGCACCGTATCTGTTTTAAATCTTCTCCTACTAGTTTCAACGTGTTCCCCCTAGTACTGAAGGATTTGGTGGAAAACAGTTCAGCATTCACCTTATCTAACATCTTCACGTTTTTCTAATCCCCAAGCTCATATTCCTTCAGCCTTCCCTTCTCCAAGCTGCCCTTCAGTTTCTTGATTAAGCAGCTGCTCCAAAACCTTAATAGTTTTAGTGTCTCTTCTCTAACTCTACTATGTCCTGCTTGAGATGTAGAGACCAGAACTGCCGACAACATCCACTTTGTACAGTGGCAAAATGGTACCTTCTGTCTTACTCTCATGATATTCCTAACAACACCCAATTTTTTGTTAGCTTTTTGAACTGTCACTGCACATTACATTTATAAGTTTGGAGATGTCTAAATGATACACCCAAGACGCATCTCTCCCTAGTCTGCAGATAACCCTCATGAATACTTACCTGAATGTCACTTCTATATTGGCTATTTGCTGATTTGTATGAAAGGATTCACTTCTTTCAGTTCAGCTCCTGCTCCAAGCAAGACACTACAACAGGCATCTCTGCTGAGTGTCTCCAGAACTTGTTGAACTGAGGGCATGAGCAAGTCTCTATGTACCCAGGAATGTGGGTGAGGAAGATTGTCCTGTGGCTGTCCCTGCTGCTCTCCCCTATGAACGAGCAGATTAAATTATTGTTCAAAGCTGTCAATTTGACTTTGATCATGTGAGCTAAATTCAATTTAAGGGGCAAAAAAAGAACCAGAACTAACACCCTCAAAAAAGATTCTGCTTTATGAGAAACATCTGAACACTTCTTTGTTGTTTTTATACTTCCTAGATGCTTAGTTACTGTCCCTGAATGGGCAGCTTCAAAGGAGCAATTAAAAAATGTGTGCATAGACGCACAGTTGAGCCCTGTTTGCACACAAAAACTTTATTCTGAGCTACCTTATGTCACCCCTTTTAGAGGAGTCATCATGAGGGCATGACACCAATAAGCAGACAATGAATAAAGAAAATAACTGTTTATAAGTTCATAGTTGGCATACAAAAGTTATTGAAGAGGAACTGATATTTTAGGCAACTGGCCATCACTGCTGCCTATCAACCCTCTGTTCCCCCAACTGTTACTGGGTATTATAAAGCTCATTTTAAAAGCACTTCTCCAAGACCTACGAACTTGGCAGGTACTATTTTGTGCTTGTCAATAAACAGGCTTAAACCTAGTTGTTTCTGCACATTGTAGTCTGTAAGCAGACACCAGGAAAGCAGGTACTTAACTGTCTACATGTTACATGTCCCACCTGCACTGAGCTACAAGTATAAAATTTCAGCCATAAAATGTGAAGTCACATAAGAAAATTTAACAGATTTGAATTAGCGAATTAAATCCAGATTTGAGTTTCTCATATCTATTCCAAAAGTTCAACTTCATGCTACCAAGGCAAATCTCAAGTGCTATAACCCCAGGTTTGAGAAAAATTTGAGATAAATTCTCAAAACATAGGTAGGTTTGCATTTGAACCTGGAATCTCAGGGTAATCTCCAGTGCTTGTTAAAACAGTGTTGGGGCAGGAGGTATATGCATAGGGAAGTGGAGCAGCTGCATTGTGTCAATAAATGATGACTGTTCATTGTACTTCCCTCACAACCCCACATGTGAAATGTTCTCTGTAATTTCTTGTGTTTCTCTGAAAATAATAATTGAAGCCCAACCCATCCCTCAGATTTAACCTGTGTCTGTATTGGAAATGAGTTCAAATATTATTTTAAATAATGCACATGAAAACCAGTGACCATGAGAAACAAAACAGACCTCAGAAGCGATACTGATTCTTTCAACATTACAGCTGGGGACATTAGGTACTTGTCCTCAGCACTTTATAATAGAGCCATAGAATCCAGATTTCCTGGGTCTCCATCTAACACTCTATTCAGTAAACAGCTGTAAGCAGTCAGGCTTCTTAACATTTTCACAGCAGAATGTATTGACTTCATCCACAGTGATTTGCTCCACCATGACAAAGCAGCGACAATGCAGAAGATCAATATATACTTTTTCGTTCACTTCTTTGTGTCCTCAGTATTTCACTTATGTCAATTCTCTGCTGGTTACTCTCACAGATGGTAATATCTGCTGCTGTGTGACACTGCAACTTTTCCCAATGGCCTGTACATGATGACTGCCTTGGAAGATTTTCCAGTGTAATATCTTGTTGAGTTCAGCTCAACAAAAGGAGAAAGCTTATGAGCTTCATTCAACTCCCTCCCACACATCAGCAGATTTATAAATTATCCAAACTTAATACGCAAAATGTATCTCCATCATTGAGGGAGCTAAACCAAGATGAAATTGGACCTTTCATACAAGACGAAAACTGGGATCTGTTTTTAAAAGGAAAAGCCAAAACCCAAACATTAATATGTAGAAGTTAAATTAAGCAAATAGACTTTACATCAGATCTTCTGATGCAATTTGATCTCTGAAGTTGGAAGAGCTACCCCAATTCTTATAAACTAAGGGTCCAACATTCCTCTTGGAAACACAGTTGTTTATCTTTCTAAAATCCACAGACAATATTACTTTGGGAAGAACACCACCGAATAATCATCTAAATAGCTTTTACCTAATACATGCTTTTTTGTTTCTTTCCATCCACCAGTGGTTAATACTTATCCTCAGAGTCAAACCTTGATTCAACTCACTTCTGCTCCCACAGGCAGCACTAAGTTCAGTGGCATCAAGAGCTGGCCCTAAAAGCTGAGGTAACAGGAGTCTGTAACTTACACTGTTGTGTGTGCTGTGATTTGATTAACTGTAGTAAAAGGAACACAGAAGAGAGAATTCAGGGCTTGTCAGAGAAACAAAACCATTTCCCATTATTCTGAAGTTGATCCAAATATACCCTTGATAAAACACCACTGACTTAAGTACAATTACATAAGAAATTATTTTGATGTACAATTTGAGCAACAGTCAAAATTTTCAACAGCATGCAAATTAATTTAGTGGACTTTCTATAATAGTTTTAATTCACCTATAAATGTTAAATGCTGCCCCAAGTTTAGCCATAAATTTTTCACCTTCCTTGGAACCAAATACAATCTGTCACCTGGTGGTCCTTCCCCTCTGGGGTTTAAATCATTGATGTAACTCTAATCATTATCTCAAAATATCTTTGAAGGCAGCATCACTCAAGATATTTTACACATTACAGAACTGTTTCTCAAGAAAAAAATATTACTTTTGCAATATTGTACTGAAAAGTCGCCCGTCAAATGAACAAGCTGTGTGAACAACTTTAGTTCTTTAGATTGCTCTCTCCAGTTACAATTTAACTCCATGCTCTCTCTATAGATTCAAGAAAATTCTCTTTGTAAATAGGTTTTTCCCAAATGAAAAGTTTTAAACAAACTCTGATTATAACACATATTTGTGTCATATCACATCACATCACACTAGTAACATTATCTGTAACACCTGGCTTATGTATTCATAGTACTTGGCTTTTAAGTGTAAGAAGGCAACACATATGCTAAAATAACATGGACATGAAATATCTTTGTGAAAACTCACTGTTCCAAGAGTTGGCAAGAAAAAAGAACAATGACATAGGTATAGTTTTGAAAGAAAATTAACATACTTGCTTCTGTTAGTCAATTGACTTTACGTAAGGCAAAACAGAACTTAGCCTGCCCCCCCCGTAAAAAGTGTAATCTATCAATATTTTAAAAAAAGGCAAGAACTTGAAAACTATTATTTACCCTACCCTCTAGACTGAGTTCCTATCCTCAGATGAACTTTATTTTTTGACCAGCTCACTAATTATTATTGAAATCACTGACCCCTCTGAACAGCACATAAGCATTTGAGTTAGTAGCAACAGCAAGACCAGCCTTAATTGGTCCACTTACATAAAAGCAGAAACATAAAACTAAATATAAGTTTCTGGCATATCTTTTCTTATTATTACAGGAAAATAAGGTACAACAGAGTGAAACTCCATCTGATTTGCACAGAAATCTGTGCCAATGTGTTTTCTAGTGGCTGCTCTTCAAAGCAGGGATGGAGACGGACAGATACTGTTGTATGCAATTTGGGAATCCAGAGTAGTCAGTAAATCACACAATATCCAGTGGGTGAATAATGAAGTGGCATTGGGCCATTTTTTTTTTTTTAATGTCTTGCAAGATCAAATCCACAATTAGGAAAAGAAAAAAAATTAAAAAGAGAGAGGTTGCTGGAATACTAACCTTTCTTTCTCAGTCCCATTCCTTTAGCTATTTCTGATCCAGCAGGAAAATAAAATATGCCTGTGAGCCAGCAAGATAGGCTCAGCATCACTCTGATGTTTTATGCGGTCTCAATTGGTGGTATCAGAATTTAAATTAGAAATCCCAACTTCACTAAAGAAACAATGATTATCTGGACTCTGAAGCCAAAAGAAAAAAAAAATCAGAAAGAAAGAAAAAAACCAAACCCAGCTAAAGTCTTTCCCAAGAGCAATTGCCCTTTCTGGCAGGAAGGGGTAAAAATAGAGGCAGCTCATTAATATGGCTTGGCAGTGCTTAATGGTAGCTGGTCAGAAGAGTTAGATCAGTGGGTCTTTCCAGCAGTACTCCCGGACCACTGCCAGCAGGTGTTGCTGTGTTCAACAAAATGAAAGGGAGTGCTGGGGGGATGGGGAGAAAAATATTTATAAAGAGAGAAATAGGTGTGAAAAAAAATTAGTCACTGAGTAAAGCTTTCATTAGGCCTTTGGTAAAGCTATACACAAACTCCCCGAGGCAATAAGGAGCATGCTCCGAAATGTATAATGCTTTTCACTTCCCCTAAACTCCTTTCAGAAGTTATTCTGCACTATAAATCATATACATGCTTGCTGTGCTTCACTCGGTAGCTTTCTCGTTTTGTCACAAACCCCACACTTTGGCACAGAGGATCCTCTGCCCCGCCGCCGCAATGGCAGCAGCTCGGGCCCGGCTGGGTGCCGCCCCTGGAGGGGTGCGATGGTCACAGCCTGCACACTGCTGCTGCGAGTAGAGCGCTGAACCGCTCTCCAGGGAGAAGAGAGCTCCGTTACTCCCAGGGCAAGTTTTCCATTCTCCGTAAAACCAATGCAATGCAAGGCCTCTTGCTGAGAATATGTCTGCTGCCAAATTGCAACAGGCGCTGCACTACCAGTACGCAACTAATTTCAAAGAGTTTTGGGATGTTAGTTAAAACCAAACTCAGCCTAGTCCTGTGAAAAACAGGATGGCAAGGTGGAAAAGTCCTTTGCCAAAACTTGGGTTTAAGATCCCCACTAAAAATAGGGTACTGTGGTATATACATGTTCATTACCTGTTTCTTGAAGCAAGTGTCTCACTGTGCCTGAAAAAAAAAGGAGGGGAAAAAAAAGAAGAAAAAAAAAAAGTATTGTTTTTTGTAACAACTGGAACCACCAAACTCAGATTGCAGGAAAGTTACTGAAACCTGTTTCATTTATTTGCATATTAAAAATGGGAAACAAAACAACCTATCTGGTCATATGTTTCCTATTAACTTCTGATTTTTTTCTCATTCTACCAAAGCTGTTGTGTGAATACAGCACACACAGCAGTTGGGATCAACACTGCTATAAGGGCTCCCTGATATCAGTGTAAATTGAAAGTTTGAAATCTTTCTTCTCTGATCCAGATCAGCCATATTCCAAGACAGATTAAACTTACATTACCAACAGGACATAAAAATGCAATTATAAGTACAATTAAGGCAGAAAAAAAAAATCTGAAGGATGGGGATTTTCTGGTAATCAGTGGGTGTTATGAATGAGTAAAGACTGCATGATCATGCCATTTGTCATAAACAGTACCACATAAAGCCAGTTATTATATGTGTTTAAGAAAGGAGAAGGGTTTTGGATTTACTTTTGACCTTTTATATATTAGTTCTGTATTGCCTAATTGGCATAGTTATTTCTGATTTTCATTAATTTAAATTGAAATGAAAATTGCTTTTTATTTTATTCCACAAGTGTTAATACCACAGTTGCAAAAAAATGTGACCTGTCATTCATTGTAATTTATTTTTAGATGTCTAAACTGTTTTTAATAGTGTGATGCAATCTGCATGTCAACAAGCCAGGAGACTTGGACAAGAGAAATATGATTCATTTTTTTAAGAGCTTTAAAGGGATCCCTAATTTAAACAGGACATATTTATTCAGAGATTGAATTTAAAAAAAACCAAAAAACAAAAAAAAACCCAGAAAACAAACATCCGCAGCAAAAGAATTCTTACTCAAATGCATTTTTCTGAATTTGAAAAGAATCCAAATTTGCAGGAAGATTATCTGGTATATCCTTAAGTATCTAAGAAAAAAACAATTTGCAAAGTAGTATCTGGCAAATACTGTATTTGAACTAAATAAGTGTTATCTACATCTAATAATATCTGTATCTAGCTATGCAATACAAGTTGGAGTGTGTATTTCTGACTCATAATGTTTGCTTTGTCTGATTTTTAAATTCTATTCTTTGGATGCAATGATCAACACTATGTATGACTCCTGTCATACAGGAGTTTCATTAGAAAATTACCAGAAGTATGTCTCATACAGGAAAAAGTCTGTTGCTGATGTAACAGGATTAACCAATCCAGCACAGTGATCCGGCCCACTTTTGACAGACGTTATATGTGAGTGTACACATGAGAAGTACAGTATAAAGCTTCGCATTATAAATACCACAAAGACGAACTTCAGCAGTTCTTAATGCACAATACAGCAGTCTCCTTCTGAGAGTCAGGACTAGAGAGGTAAAACTTTCAATCAGCTTTTTTCTTTTAAAATGGAAACTTTTAATTCCTGTGCATGCTGTAGCATACTGTTAGAGAGCTTTATATACATATGTATACATATATATATGTATATATATATGTATTTATACAGAGCTTTGCAGCTCAGGTAATTTTGTAGAAAGAGTCTGAACCACCATTTCTGTATGTATTCAAACGCATTTCTCTATGTATTTTTGTACATATATGTATATACATGTAAGTACAAAAGAACTATGTGTCAGCGGTATTGGAAGACTCACTTTTAAAAAACAGTGGTTTTTTGAAAGTTATGCTTTAACATTAAATCTGTCATCATCATGGCATTCAAGTAAAATATGTTTGAATATGTAATCTCTGTAATAGAGATTGTTTGTGATAACTGTACCTGTAATATATGGCAAGCAATGTATACCCCACAGGAAGAACCCAGACATACTTATCTGTATTTTATATTGATATATGCCTATCCCTTACTTTTCATCAGACACTGTTGGGATAGGTGCTATATTAGAACTATAAATAACTCCTTTAATTATGTCATCTGTTAGTACAGCTAATCATGAATGCATATTTCATCTGAAATTATTTTTTCCCCCAATTAAACTTTTAGTTCTATTTCGAGCTGACTTTTAGACTTCATATAATTACAACAGACTTTGGGCTGTTCACAAGATCCAAGAAAATTCGATGTGTTATAGTGAGGTTTGTGTTACAAAGATGTGTTTATAAGAATGGCTGCAGGGTTTATAATGCTGACAGACCTGTAAGTGTAACAGTATATAACAGTATAGCAACTGAGGTCAGTAAAACACAGATGAGGGGGTACTGCGGATGCCTTATAACAGTAAAAGACTTATAAAGAGCTTAATTGAAAAGGACTTGCAATATATAACATTTGTAAGACTTTGGCTGATTGTTCAATTACTTCTGTAGGTTTCATTTACTCTAACTATAATTCCTTACCTGTCTCTTAGCCCATGTGCCTGTAGTCATCTCAGGGAAATTAGAGACCTTTCAATGCTTTTATTTATAAATTACTCCTTTCCACTGCAAAATACAATGGTTGACAGTAATATACTGGGAGTCGAATATTTGCTGGGTAGGAGGTAAGCACATCTGAGAGGTGTGTGAGAGAGAATGAAAGGAAGGAAAAGAAAGAGGATGAACACTAAAAGAGAAGAAGCTGCTCTAAGAAAATCTGTACAAGTTAATGCCTGGAGGGGAAGAATCTCAAAAGTTATAGTTATAGCTGTTATTTTTCCATTACCAAAATCAAATGTAAGTGAGTTTTCAAACTTCAACTTTGCTAGGTAAGGGACAGAATGGAGAGGATACAGAATGTGAAGACAACCTGAAGCCATGGCAGTGACACAGGGAATGACTTTTCACTGCAGAGCAAAGCCCTCCCAGGCATAAACTGACAAGGGGCTACCAACACTGGTTGGAATTCCTGCTTCTTGTACTGCTTTAGATTTCTTTTAATTCCCAGTGTCTTATTCTAATATTATGATTGCTCTATGTG